>JASAND010007695.1:0-12559 GCA_030248195.1 Trissonchulus latispiculum | reverse complement strand
AGTCGCGCCTATATTTTTTATCGTTTATTCTGTATTTTCAAAGTCTTGACCATATTTTGCCCGTTTTGTTGATTTCGTTGCAATGCTTGTTGTGTTGGGACTGTTGATCTATTCAGGTCCCGTTTCTTCGACATTTGAATGATGTTCATATGTATACGTACGTATTTATTCGTAATAGATCATTGTTTAGTCTGTTCTCTCTCATATGTACGTACGTAATACGTATCTTTAATGCACTGTTTAATTCAAATTCTAATCTAATTTTTGCGCAGAAGATTTTGGACCTTTACTTAAAACTGGGGGTTTGCCTCTTGTGATATATATGTAATGTTTAACTAATTTAGGCACTGATTGACTGTTATGTGGAATTTGTTGTTTGTTTATGGTGTTTGAATTTGTTGGCCGTCTATATATATTATGTAGTCAGTGAATTATAGTTCTAGTTTAAGCCTAGGTTTACTATGGAGGAACGTGGGGAAGAGAGTTCCACCCCTCCCACTAGTGGGGATTTAAAGTGTCAAAAATCGCTTAAAATGGTAAGGACTCACTCTAGCGAAAAGTTTTGAGTAGTTTGAGTATTGGATGTAATTTGGGAGGTCCTTCCCCAGCTCTCTCTCGACTAAAGTAAACCAGGTAAGATTTTGTCAGATTGTTGGAACTTTGTGTTTGTTTCTGCGCATGGTCGAATCCTACGTACTTAAGGAAGGATATAGTGTAGTGTCCAAAATTTTGTGTTTAACTGTTTGGAGGGTGGAAGCGGGATGGTGATGGACTTTCTGCAATAGTTTATTCTGTGTACTTCCTTTGGTTTGGTCCTCGTACGTATTAGTTGTTAACCAGTGCTCTGTTTTGATCTTATATGTATATTATATGCTTGTGTGAGTAAGGTAGATGCATATTATGGCTAGCTATATTTCTAATTTCCAGCAAACCAATTGATCTGGAGGGTCTTGTTTTGTGTTTTTCCTCTATTTTCTGACAGGGAGGGAGGGTACATACGTATATACCTAGCATATGTATTAGAATAGAGAGGGAGTGATGGTGAATGCTGAAGATTGAAATTATGAGAACAGTGAGCGAGTGAGTCCGTTCATTGAGTGAGCCTTCGAATTGAATTGAAGCAGGAAAAATGATGTCTGTGTTCAAATTTCTGTTCAGTTTTTGTTGAATAGTTTCTCATATGTGAGCTGAGCATTTCCTTCAGTCGTGGGAACGGTAATGAACCGAGCTCCTATGGTTTGTCATCATCAAGCCTTGCAACAAACCAACCCCCTTTTTGTTGGACTACATATTTTATGAAAAGATTTGAACACATTATACAAACTGTGTGTTTAGCATTATCAACAAAACGTAGATATCTCTACCTAGTCTGTGTATGTACGTACGTTTCGTTGAATTTTATGTAGAGTTGTCAATTGTCATATCAAGAGTACATAATAGATAAGAGTATGAAACTCTTACACTAGCATGTACAAATCATGCTAGGTATGCTCGGTTCATTAACTCGGGACCCCCCCCCGAACTCGGGGTCCCACCACTAAACACGCTTTCAAAAGCGTGTGTCTGCTCGCTGATTGGCCCACTCGCCTAAGACTTACTGTAGGGAATTTATTAGTTATTTTAATTAATTAATTATAACTTTAATTAGGTTAAAGCAATTAAAAAACTAATTCGACAACTTTGTAGCATTTTTTCTGCTCTTTAAAATGATATAAAAATTGTTGCACAATACAAAAATTCGAAGGAATGTAATGTGCAACAATTTTTATATCATTGGAAAGAGCAGAAAAAATGCTACAAAGTTGTCGAATTAGTTTTTTAATTGCTTTAACCTAATTAAAGTTATAATTAATTAATTAAAATAACTAATAAATTCCTACTGTAAGCCTTAGGTAGTGGGCAATCAGCGAGCAGACACACGCTTATATGAAAGCGTGTAATTAGTGCAAGTGGGACCCCCCGGAAGTCGAGTAATGAACCGAGCATACCTAGCATGATTTGTACATGCTAGTGTAAGAGTTTCATACTCTTATCTATTATGTACTCTTGGTCATATGCATTTGTGCTTTGATCATAGCTGATCCTTTTTCATCTTTAATCTTTCTTCTCCCTCTCCCTTTATATACGGCCAGTCAGTCAGCAGCCTGTTGAAGTTAATCCTAACACAAGCGTGCACACACAATATTATGAGTGTGTGTTAGCAGGTATATATATACACACACATCATGTGCTGTATAATAGAAAGCATGGTTCATTTCCGCTTGCACCCTAACAACTATCTAACTGTATTGCTTGCTACCGTAGGTGGTAGGTAAGCTTGAAGTGTAAATCCTGTTTCTAGGTTATATTTATTGGATAGGTTATATATATACGCGTATGAGATGGTTAGAAATTTATATGCCTACGTATTTATACTTAACAGTATATACAGCTAAAACCATATACACATAGCTCGTAGGCTGGCATTTCAGCTGGAAAGATCCTTGCTCCATGCCCGATGCTTGGTTGTTAGGGCTCTGGTGGATTTAACGAATTGAGTGGAGGAAAGGAAGGTTTATTCGGAGTCTCGGGTGCGAGATGTGAGCCTGACTTCTGCCTATATAAATGCGTATATATGCTTAGAAATAAGTTTAGAGCAAAGTCGTTATGTATACGTATATATCTACATAACTAAGTCAGAATGCTTGCTTTGCTGGATTTTTTGCCAGGCCTAGGTTTTTCTCCATTCCTAGAGGCCTGCTGGCCTAGAGAAGACAGTGAAGGAATGAAGCAAACGAAAGGAACTGGCAAAAGCTGTGTGCTACTTTTTGTTAAGCTCCCATGGGGGTTTCCTTGTGTTCACTCACTGTACGTATATTATATCTAATATATATAATGTATATATATGTAATATGTATATATAACCAACCGTAGTGCAGATAAGGCTTGCTATTCCCATCTATATACGTATATATTTTTCCGTTCTGTATTTTCTAGCTGACAGCGACATTCTATATATCCGATTGGTTGCAGCCAAAATGAGATATTGGAACATTTGCACAGGCTTACATAATGATTGTGTAATGTGTGTATGTACGCTTTCATATATACGTATACGTCCTCATATATAGCCATGCCCGGCCCGTAAGCTTACACAGTGCGTCCTTTTCAACCGAGTTTTGGTGAAATATACATTGTATGCCTTGTGCTAGCAAGCAGCTTATTTCCAAACCTGCTTAAAAGTGTATATATAATGTGGCACAGTGTGTTGTATAGCCAGCCATACGTACATTACATACATATAAACGTATAACCAGGGCATATATGACGTGTGGTTGTGTATGTGTGTCAGCTGTAGCTGAAAAATAATCTATATTCTTTAGAAAAGGGGCCTTTGCTAGCAACTGCGCGCTCTCTTGGCAACGCGCAATTTTCCCAGACTTTGAAATGTTAGCAAATGGCAGCTTTGCCAGGCTGGCTGATTTGGCCGTATATGGGGGGCTTTCCATCATCTGTTTTAAACATTTTTTCACTGACACAAATGTATGTAATATAGGCTTCGTGCCATTTTTGCAAAGAAGTTGGAAAAGGGAACCTTTTAGCTATTTTTTACGTAGGAACTCTGCTAAATGGAATTATATATGGCGTGTGACGTTATATATGTATAGCACCCTCTACTACGTAAGTGTACTTAGGAAGGAACGTCATTATATGCATTTTTCTTATGAAAATAGAAAGGAAACTTGTGAAATTTGAAGTCGTAACGAACTTGATGCTGTATATAGGTTATGTATGATTAGAACTAGAAATATGACTATATATATGTCGCACTTCTGGTTATTATCTGACTGCTTTTGTACCTCAATATCATGCAGTACATGTGTTCATTTTTGATTTATTACTTTATCACTGTACCTTTATATTATGTACCAGCATTGTAGATTTTATTATAGTGTACTACACACATTGTAATGTTTGTTTTTCCTTTTCTGTCTTCATTCAAGTTAATCATCAACCTCATTATATGGTTCAGGTTTCATGTTAGGTAGAAAAACGAATCAGTGAATTGTTCCTTCCAGGCCAGGTTAGTCCCTGTCTGTGTTGATTATTGGTTGGAACAATTCCGGCTTTCTGTTAGCAGAATCCTAACATGGTTGTCACGTATCGTGATCTTGTGTTTTGTTTGTGTTCGTGTTTTTAGTTGTTTAGATGTTTAGTATGTTATTGGAACATTTATGTATATACTGACCGCTGGGTGTACAGATTAGTTTAGCCAGCCAGCTTTGACGGTATTTGACATAAACTGTGATCCTGATTTCATAGTTCCAGCAGCAAGTATGTAGATGATGCTCGCAGAGTCACGGATGAATGAGCAGTTGACCGGCCCCTCCCTTAAACTGATTTCATAGTCACGTTGTATACGCAAGTGGACGCTCGCAAAATTACATTGACGGTTTAAAGTTGCAAATTGTAAGACCAAAAAACTGAACACAATAGTTTTTCTGCTTTCCTTAGTCAATTAAACTGTCTACATTAAAAGTTTAGCTTTATATTAATGCCTTTAGGGTGCGGTTCAGTATATATAATGTCTGCCAAGAACGTAGATATATATATTTAGCTTTCGTCTAGTATGTATATTTTGTGTTGTTTTCTGTAATTAATAGTGTTAATTATGTATGTATCATCCCATCAAGCACCAGTCTCTAATGTATAAATGGTGTATATGAAGTTATATATACATACTTTTGCATCAATATATATATTATGCGTGCGTACGCTTTTGTAAATGTTTGCTTACGAAGATTAGTTAGCATTATATTTTTGTGTATAGTTTTGGCTTTTGCATCTAGTATAGGCAAGCTTGTCCTGCCAAATTTGGAGCTGTGCTTTAGAATGAATTTGGAAATGGAATGGTGATTTTTGGAAGGGTAGAAAAGTTTGGATGCTGAAATAATTTTTGGTAACATTATTTTTCTGCTAATTTTTAAATTATATATACTTTTGAAATTCTGTTTCGTGTTGAAAAGTGGAAATTTCATTTTCAAAACCTTTTTTCCGGTTGGATATTGGTGTCTGTCCGTTGGTTTCTTCTGCTGACATTGTTGTTGAGTAGGACATTCCATCTATATCACACGTTGATCTGCGTGAGTTTTCTGTGCGTTTATTTTTTTCACTGCCATAGGCTGCAGTTTTATTTGGCTGTATATACATCAACGTATATTTTTCAAAAATTATGAGAGAAATTGTTTCTGGAACAAAAAGCTTGTATGACTTTGACATGACGTAATAGTTGACTATATTGAATTTTATTTTTGGCTTTTCCTTTTAAAAAACTGTCTGTCATATATTTACCGTATGATCTCTACAAACCTTCATTTTCTGTTTTGTGGTAGGTGTGTTGTATGTAGTTCATGGGTGTGGGTACGGACGTATACGTACCCGTTTAAAGAAATCATATATATATATATATATATATACATATATATATTATAATTAATATACATAGATTAGATGTACTATATTACCGTAGTGGGTTTTTGTTTTTCGGTGTTTTGCGTTACATCAGTCGTTCGCTTAGCCTGTTCTGGATCGTTCCCGGTGACGTTATACATAAGATTTGCTGCACTATTTTGGCTTAACTGTTCTTAGATAGAATGTATATTGTTCTTGTGGTTGAAATAAGTCCATATTTAGTTTGTCATTAGTTTACATAAACAAAATTCAGGTGCACATTTGGTTTGGTTGGTAAATTTTTAATATTTGGTTTTTGATTTAAAAAAGAAAGGAATATATACAGGTATGGTCGTATTCAACCTTATGTATTGTTGGTATATTATGTTTTGCTGTGTGGGTGGCTGTTTAGTTTAGTTTAGTCTTAGAAAACCGTGCTAGTTAGTTTGGCTTCATATTATAGAATTTGGAAAATTATTGGATTCTGTCCAAATTATATAGTTGTTCCAAAATTTGACGATGACAAGAATCTGACGATGACCAAAATTTGACCAGAATTTTAATTTGAAAATTTGATCAGAATACTAATTGCTGTCGGTTCTATTTTTTCAGTTCTCTTGCTGTCTATCTGTAGTATATATCTTTTTCATTTTCTCCTTCTACATTGCTAAACTTCTATCCAAGCTTATGTAACCATGTGTGTAAGTATTCTGTGCTTTTTTTCTGCTATCCATCTAGTCCTGAGCATAGCCTGGTTGGTGTTGTACAGAGCGTATAATAATTTTGTCTGCGGTTTTCCAATTTATGTGTGATGTGTAATACTTGTGATAGATAGTCCTCAGTGGCATAGTAATCCGTTGCTATTTGGATAGGAACTTAGGACCACACCATTTGATTATGAGGTTGCAAATTGGTAAATATTTAAATTACATAAAATAATGTCAAAATTTTGATGGACATTTTTGTCAGGTGTCATGTCATAAACCTTAATTGCTGCATAAGTTTTTAGTAGATGCTATGGTGTGGTCGATGGTCTGTAACGTGTGTTTTTTAAATTAATGCAGCCTTTTTCTAGGCCGGTGGTTTTGTTCTCTTGTGTACTTTGCTTGTGTACAGTTTTGAGAGGCGCGCTGTACGTTTTGTAAGCTTTGTATTTTTCTGAATGTTTGGGCGAGTTGCAAGTGTGTACAGGTTTGATGAGAGAGTGTATGTGTGTTGTTATGTTCAGTGGACGAAATAGACTTCAGTTTTGATTTTTTATTTTTGGTTTTCTGTTTTGCATTTTATGTATTTTATGTCGTTTTTTGAATTTTTCAGTTTTTATCTTTGTGTCTGAGCGTATTTGAGTTTTAAAATGCATAGACTTAGCCACCACTCTAGTCTCCTGTTGAAACAATTGTTTTTGATTTTAATTTAATTTTCATTAAAATTACTGAATTTCTAATTTTCCCATGACCACATGGTTGTAGGGACGCATTTGGTTGGTGTATCTAAACTGTGTGCTGGCCACATTACAGTTAAATGTCAAATCTAATTGGGCATTTCTTGTAGTAGTCAAATTTGACCTATATACTTTCAGATACGATAGCGAATAGCGATAATTATATTGCTTGTAATGCCTGGTTAGATGTTGACCCCCCCTCTGCTGTACTCGTATTGCCTGCCTGATCTGTGTACTTTATTTCATTTTGTGCTCGCTGTTGCACTCATATTATATACCTTATTTTATTATAACCACTACTACACTGTATATGTACGTATACGTACTTAGCATTATTGGTGAGTTTGGTTTGCACACAAATGTTATCAATATATATTACTGACAAACGCTTCAGTCTTTGTTGAGGATTGAATTTGGGTTGGGATTTGTTGGTTGTTGGTATCTGCCTTTTAACTTATTTCATTGACCTATTTAGTTATCAACAATAAATAATAATAATGATAATGATAGCAATCTCTCGTCCATGGAACGTAATTTGCAAAAACAGATTTCATTAGTTTGATTAAGTACTATAAAGTCTACTTTTATCACGACCATTGTAAATTGCCTGTCCGTTTTTATTGATCCGTGTATGGTAAGTGGTAATGGAAGATAACGTAAAAGGCAGACTTCATAAAAGGTTGTTACGGTGGGAAGGGGCATGTTTGACTTGATGCTACTGTGATCTGTTGATTTGTGAGTCATTGTTTTGCAGATTTGTGGGCCAATTTTTGGTTAAAAGGAATAATTTTAGTTTCACTGAAACATGGATCTTGCAAAAATTGGCTTGCACAATTTGCAGAATATGACAACTGATCGTATTAACTACTGCCTATATATCATAGTGTATGTAATAGAGTTTTATGTAGTCGGCTAGTTTATGGACAGTAAAGTTTAGTTTTGTCTCTATTTGTTTTTAGGTTAGGTTTGGGTTAGGGCTTATGTCATTGACCATAGGTCTCTGGCTTATCCCTTGGTAATTTTTTATTGGGGGGGGGGCTTCATGGGCCCCCCCATCGATGGGGGCTCACCCAAAATTGGGGGGCATATTTTTAGAAAATTTTTTCGAATTTTTGTGGGTTTTTTTGTGTACAAACTGCTAAGAATCGTTAAAAATGACTAATTTTAGGTGTTTTTTACGCTAAAATAGCGAAAATTTAGTCAAAAATCCGGCGAAGCCGGAAAAGTTTTTGAAAATTTTGGGTAAAAATGGTAAAATTTGGGAATTTTTAGGGTTATGGGGGAGGAGGTCGGGATTTATGGGGGGATTTTCATGGGAGGGGGGCTCCTCGAATGGGGGGGGGAGGTCGCCGAATGGGGGGCGGCCCCCCCCACTAGGGATAAGCCAGGGTCTATTTGAATCAATCACTCCCAGGGATTCAATTTCATAGTTTCAATGGCTCTATAACTGGTTGGGGAATGTGACAACTTAATAAGGAGGCCCAAGTTCGACCCCGATGCTTGCAGGGCACTAGACAATGTGACAATGACAACTTATAGCTAGCAATATTTGGCTCAGGAACAGCCCCAGGATGGAAAGGTTAATCAAAATGATCTACTGAGTTAGCCTGTGACTATGCTATTGCAATTTCTTTCTGCCATGGCTACCAGCAACCTGTACCACACTTGGAAGTTTTAATTCTGACAAATGATTATTTCCCGCTGTATTTTTTAATCGGAAAGTGGTTTCAAAAATCATGCAAGCTGTCAAGAATCGCAAAGACCTACCAGAACGGGTTGTACGTTTTTCCTCAATACGTACTTATGTACCTCCACAGTGGTGATATACGTTATACAATGTTTCTAAACTTGAGTTTCGCTCCTTAAAATGTGGACTTAAGAAAGGATTTGGAGGAATTTATATTCTTCTAGCCAGCCGTCATGAACCCGAGTTTACGTTCCTTTCCTATAATATACAGCTACGGTATTTATAGTGCTCTGCGAATACGTCGGAAACTTTCTGCAATTTTTTGTTGTGCGGTGAGGCAAATCTGCAAGTCTAGTTTTGGACTGTAACTTTTTGGGGGAGAAATTGCATAATTTCTATGTAAGTAAATAATGGAAGAGGGGGTTTCCCCTTGATAGAACTGAACTGATGTAGGTATAAAATTTGCCGGGAAAGCAAGTTTCTGGATTTTTGGAGACAAGTTTTAGCATTCGAATAGGGGTCCGAATGTTGTAGAATGTGTATGTGTATGAATACATGTGTATATTATTCGTATAGTACAAAACAGGAGAGCTGCGTTATCAGTGATGCGTGTACAACGCCATTTGCAGTGCAACAAGAAGGGTTTCCCTGCTGTCACGTCACTTTTAATGCTTTTTGAACCCAGATGTTAGTTTCAATAACCTACATTTTAAAACTGTGGGTCTTCTACAACACTGGAAACTAAGCAAAAAGACAAAGTAAAAGCGAAATTAGCTATGGGTTAAGAATTGTCAACAAATTGATGAATATAATCAATGTTCAAGTCAAGGTCAATCAACCAACACGAAACCTAGTGGGTTAGTTTCCAAAAAAGATCTCCCTGCTATCGCGTCACTTTCAATGCTTTTTGAACCCAGATGTTAGTTTCAATGTGGTAAACCAGCCAAATGTGGTTTTGCTTTCACATAGGCCTGCCGTGGTAATTTGAAAACATTCTTCGACTCGCGTACTACCGTTTGCGGCTTTTCTTGGCAAGATGAACAAGGAAACAGTTAGCAGAAAAATGACATTTTCAGTGAATATATATTTCCTGTGGCCGTTATCCCCACAAGCTCAAAATTCCTGAAACTTGAGCAATCGAAGAGAAAGATCTAAGATCTGCCGTGACAGCAGAGTTGTATGCGGGCCGATTTTTCCGGCCCGCGCCCGGCCCGCAGCCCGCACCTTATGACCGCGGTCCGCAACACTCCGGCCCGCGGCCCGCACACGCGAAATCCGGCCCGCAAGTAAGCGCACGTGAAAATTGCTTCCTATGTAGTACCTGAGCACCAAAACTGATGTATTTTCAAAGATACTTCCAGATCCGGAAAATTTTTCTGTTTGTTTTATTTGAACTTTATTGTCTACCAATTTACTGTTAAAGTGGTAACAAAAGCTTAGCTTCCTTTAACTAAAAGGGTACGCTATGAAAATTTTTTTGGGCTGGGATTTTGCTCATTTTTTCAAAAGTTTGTAGCATCCTTGAGAGCAAGTTTCTTTCAGCACCTTAACAAGCTTAACTAACCAGCTATTAATTGTACGAAATATGAAAATTGGTTTTGAAAGCGACGGCGCCGCAGCTGCAGCAAACACACACAGTTTTCCCCATAACGCCGTATGCTGTGGAACTTCACTCGGCTGTTTAAGGTACTGGTTTAGTGGTTTTCTTTCGGGCATTTTTGACTCATACGACTTTAATCCTTTACTTAAATAGCTGAAACTTTCCAACTATGCTATTTTGGTGCGGTTTACCATTCTCGGACCAGTCCCGCATTTTTAGGTGAATAGATGGTAACTTTAGGTTTTTGCCACTATTCTCTCAGTAAGTATTTGATACATCGGATTGGTTGTTATGGCTGAAAAGAGGACACCGAAATGAACATTTTTGTTTTTACAACCTATGAGCTATCTCCAGTGGTTAAGTCAGTATAATCAAAAAACTATTTTTAGGGTCAAAAAATTGTCATTTTCAAAGAAATCAGCTTTTTCAAAAATACTACCAAATTTTAACGGACAAGTTTGATCCATGTATATCCAATCGATACACAGTCTAGTTTACATTTAGCAATGATTATGAGCAGGAGTTGATTGCTTTATACTGGAGATTTGGCCGAAAAACAATTTTGGCAAAACTGAGATTATTTTGTTTTAAACATCGATGTCTCAAAAACTACTCGACGGATTCCGGAGATTTTTGGCAGAGTGGAATTCGAACTTTCGCGGAGGGATGTCTTTCTTGGTTTTGGCTAGAACATAATGAGTAGCAAGAAAACTCAATGCGCATTTGGGGGATTTTCTCGACAATGAAGACCTGCAGGCAGAGCCAAATCCAAAAAACGTCCCTCAGCCCATATGTCCTTCATATCATGGTACAAACAGTGCTTTTATCCGATTCTACAGTTTTGAAAAATCGATGTTCAAAAATGTTTGGTCAATAATTCAGCTGCCAGAAGTCAGTATGTCTGAAACTTTTTTGTTAATTTTGCTAGTTCCGTAAGCTCACCGAATATTTTTCTCAAGAGATACTTTGGTGTTAGATTACAAGTTAGACTTGTACATATTCAATACAAATAAAACCTGTAGTTTTCTTTCACGGGTTTATATGTTTTACTCAACAGCTACAGGTTATTACTCGATACGCTGATAATGCTAACTGAGTATAGTGCATGCTGAAGGTATCGAATGGCATAACGAAGTCAAGTAATGTTTAAAATTCTGAAATATTGCCTCCTTTTGTATATGATTTGGTATGTATGAAATTTCTAGAAAGCAAACTTAGCCCAGGAAAGTAGCCAAAATCGGCCCGCACGGCCCGCGCGGGTAGTAAAAATATTTTTAAAGACTAAAATGATCGGTGATTTTTCCTTAAGCCCGGTTCATACTTGTTTCTGTCTTTTTGTCCTTTACCTCGAAGCAAAGTCGCCTAAGTCTCAGTCTCTAGGTTTTTTAAACTTTGGTTAAAATTTTAAAAAATTAAATATTTAAGCTTTGAAGGGTGGAGGGGCGTTTAAAACGGGAGCGCCCATAATTTGCTAGATTTCAATTGTTTGCAGGCATTTAAAGCATGTGCGTGGTCAAAATAAAATGACGTCTCTGATTCCTACGGGTTCCTAATTTATCATTCACTACGCTATGAAAACCTGGCCTCCCCGCCCCCGGTTTTGGCTACATCCAGCATAAATACTTAAAGATTCTCATAGCTGATCGGTTCGATGAAAACATCTACGGTTTGGTACAATGACAGAGAGAAGATATATTGGGTACATAACATGACATTAGCTTTACTGTAACCACAACGTCTATAGAGCAGTTCTGGCATAAACTTGAAGTACCGTCAAAAATTTGGAAAATTTAGAATAGTGCTAAACTGGTTAAGATTTAAAAAATAAATTTTTCGTATTGGGGGCGATTAGAACGGGAGTGCCCAAAATTTGCTAGGTTTCAATTTTTTGCAGGTATTTAAAGCCAGTAGCGGAGATACTAAAAATTTTCAGGGGGAGGGGCGGTTTAAACCGAAGGCCGGGGGGGGAGGGTCTAATTTTTATTTTTTTTGCTCAACAATTGTATGCACACTACATATAAAAATTTTCAAAGGTTATCTGTTGTGATCGAAAGGGGAACCCAATTGGAGGGTCTGGGGGGCGGAGCCCTCCAGAAGTTGAGAAATTTTTCAATCCTGTCATTAAAACGCTGTTGAAACATTGATTCTTTGTATTGTATATTATCAATTCCTAAATTAAATTTAGTAGTTGTATTTGCTATATTTTTGTAAAATATGGGGGAGCTAGGGATTTAAACCGCTGAGCTCACGCCCCAAATTTTACAAGCGGAACTGTGCGCAAGAACGCTGACCAGCGACTGCGGGTGGAGATATTTAGTCCAGGCCGCTCTTTCCCACCGACTTGCCTCGCCATGGGGGGACAGACACTTTTTGGGGGACGCCAACGGGGCGCCTAGCAAAA
>JASAND010007694.1:0-14430 GCA_030248195.1 Trissonchulus latispiculum | reverse complement strand
TCTTGTACTTCGTTCAGTTACGTATTGCTAGTGAAGAGTCACCGGTTCTCGGACGTTTACCCGTAGGTTGACCTAAAAAATTGTTTTTTGGTGTTGAGAAAGAATATATCTAATACTGATGAATATATACGTATTAGTTTTTACGTGTTTTTAAAAAATATTTTTGAAAATATATATACATTATAAATAATTTATGTATATATAAATAAATATATATATATATATATATATCACGATCAAATTCTCGTCAAATAAATTTGATCAAATTTTTTGACAACAAAATATTTGATCAAATTGCCTGTTTACATTGACAAAATTGCACTAAATAATTTTACCAAATTTCGATCAAATTGCCCGCCAGTTTGAATTTGCGCGCGCAAAAACTGGTCAGTCCAAAGCGCAAACTAACGTTTTTCTTGTTATCTCAATGTGATTCTGAACCCAAACCTAAACGTCCTTGGGTCAAAGGTTGGTAAGTCACGTGGATCACGTGATAAAATGTCACTGGACAAGCCGTCAAATATTTGATGGTTTTTGAGCGCTGACCAAATTAAATTTGATAGTTTGACAGCAGTTTGATGGCAAATTTGACTGAATTTGATGGAATTTGATACCCGTTGTACCATTACGGCTTAAAAAATCGAAATTAAAGCCCCACATGATAAGTTCGAATGCGTGAGGTAAAAGAGCAATAATGTTCATATCTCTTCTGTATGTGGTTTCTATCAAAAGTTACAGACGGTTGAATATGTGGCAAAGTTACGTTGACCATTCCCACTACGTGTAGCAAAGTAAAAACTAATCGTCCGAAATTGAATTCTAGAGGATGTTTCATGATGCTTTTGTGTTGGATTTGTTTACTATTTTATGAAATACGATATGAAACTTGTTAAAAGCACAATATGTGCGCAAAACAGAAAATATGAGTGTGAATAGTTTTCTCATAAATGCTTTGCTATGCTACGCTATGCTATGCTATGCTATTTATTGCCAACCAACAGATTACATCCTTGCTATCCATTACATACTATATAAAAACAGGTAACAAAGTTAACGTATCGCTGGACAGATACAAAAATTAATGTCGAAAATAGTTGACAATGATCATGTTGGGCCACGTGGTGGCTGTTTATTACCCGACCACGAATTCATGCAATCACTATGAATATGTTAGGCTTGCGATACGGTTCTTAAACACGGATGCTGAGTTCGTTGGAACAACCTCCGCAGGGAGATTATTTCAATATCTCACAATTCTTTCACTAAAAAAGTGTTTTCTGATATCTAGTCTTGCCCGAGACTTGTATAATTTATGCATATGACCTCGTGTGCTGCCGTAATTTGCCATATCAAAAAATGAAGTAGCATCAAGAGAAATCCACCTGTGAATAATTTTGTAAGTCAAAATTAAATCTTTATGTAATCTCCGATTTTCCAAAGTTGGTAAATTTAGTCTTTCAAGTCTTTGTTCGTAAGACAATTCAACCAGCCCAGGAATTTTTCTAGTGAAATATCTTTAAACTCTTTCTAGTAATTCAATGTCTTTTTTGAAATAAGGATTCCAAATTTCACTTGCACACTCCAACTTTGGCCTTACATACATTAAATACATAGTCAGCAGGAACGAAATTGAACGTGTTTGAAAATTTCTAAATATTAGATTTACCATATTAAATCCAGTTTTAGCAATGTAGGCTACATGTTTAGAAAATTTTAGGTCTGACGAAACTATTATTCCCAAGTCTTATATTTGAGTTACAGCATTAATCGAGTGACTGGAAAAGTTGTACGCCTGTTTTGGATTTTTAGACCCCAAATGCAGTAAATTGCATTTATCAAAAGCTATTTTCAGACCACTAGATACAAACCAGTCTACAATATTAATATCATGCTGAACACATATAGTATCTCTTGGTAGCGACAATGTAAAATAAAATTTTGTGTCATCAGCAAATATCTTGGCATCCATATATTCTAAACAATTTTCTATATCTATATTTTCTATATCATTCATATAAACAAGAAAAAAATGTGGTCCTAGTATGCTACCTTGAGGTACTCCTAACGTAATCTTTTCAATTGTATATAGATTTTGAGTGCCCTATTTGAACAAATTGTTTTCGGTCTTTCAAATAGTTTTCATTTTCGAACCATTTATATAGTTTTCCAGAACTGTAACTTCTGCAAAAGTCTGTTATGCGGAACTGAGTCAAACGCTTTGGCTGTATCCAGATAAATAACTTCCACGCTTTTATTACTATCATGTGCTTAGTCTTGTAGCGCTTCTACCAGGGCTGGCGGATCAGGAAGAAACCAAGGACAAGCCCAAGACGGGAGGCGTCAGGCACCCTCGCACCCACGAAACCAGGACCTAGAAGAGAGAAGGGAAGAGGGAGGTTCAGCTTTTCACTCACCATTGAAAGTATGAAAGTATGAAAGAATTGGTCCCGCCGGGGATCGAGCCACGGCCCTTCTGCTCTAGAGTCAGACATGCTAACCACTACACCACGTGACCATCAGCTGAACTCCCATTGCAGGCTTATCAATCTTTCCTATGCCTGCTTCCCTTACATCTCCCCCGGGTTTCTTTAAGACGCGTCCCGCGGCTTACTCAACTCGGAATCGAGCCCAAGGGATCCGTGCTCCCCCGACACACGTTCCAGACCCCTTTAGATCCAACCAACCAGAAGCAACTACTGGGGGACCGGAGACAGGAGTCCAATCCGGGTCCTCCTGGCAGCCTCGCCACATGTAGCGCTTCTACCAGGGCTGGCGGATCAGGAAGAAACCAAGGACAAGCCCAAGACGGGAGGCGTCAGGCACCCTCACACCCACGAAACCAGGACCTAGAAGAGAGAAGGGAAGAGGGAGGTTCAGCTTTTCACTCACCATTGAAAGTATGAAAGTATGAAAGAATTGGTCCCGCCGGGGATCGAGCCACGGCCCTTCTGCTCTAGAGTCAGACATGCTAACCACTACACCACGTGACCATCAGCTGAACTCCCATTGCAGGCTTATCAGTCTTTCCTATGCCTGCTTCCCTTACATCTCCCCCGGGTTTCTTTAAGACGCGTCCCGCGGCTTACTCAACTCGGAATCGAGCCCAAGGGATCCGTGCTCCCCCGGCACACGTTCCAGACCCCTTTAGATCCAACCAACCAGAAGCAACTACTGGGGGGCCGGAGACAGGAGTCCAATCCGGGTCCTCCTGGCAGCCTCGCCACATGTAGCGCTTCTACCAGGGCTGGCGGATCAGGAAGAAACCAAGGACAAGCCCATGACGGGAGGCGTCAGGTAGTGTTGTTGCCCGGCCGGTTTTTTTGACTCGGCCGGATGGACCTGGCCGGCCGAGCTTGTGAACCCGGCCAGCCGGCCGAAACCGGCCGGCTCGGCTGGCCGGGCCGGCGGCCGGCCGGCCGGCCGGTCAAAAAAGGCCGGCCGGTACCAGTTTTGCCCTATTTTTCGTGTATTTCGCAAAATATTTAGCATTAATTGATGCATACAGTTATAGAGGTCGGGGAAAAAACCAACCCGCAAGTGGTGGGGAAAAAACCAACCCGCAAGTGGTGGGGAAAAAAACCAACCCCCCGTTTGGGCGATGGGGATGAGGTAGCGGGCTCAAATTTTGCATGAAAGTTGGTAGGGCCCATCCCACCTACCACATCGAATTTGAGCTAAATCGGACCACTTTTGAGCATTTTGTGACATTTTGAATATTTTGGCATTTTTGACCCCCCAAAAATTCAAAATTTGCCTATTTTTGAAGGCCCTGTAAAAAATTTTCCATAGCAGTTAGATAATAACTTTTAATACTTTCTATGAGAACAACATGCGCTCTTTCTAAAAATGTCTCGCCTTCCTACGACGCTTGGCAAGGTGCCAGCAGAATTTTTACAAAATGGGAAAAAACCAAGGGGTGGGAAAAAACCAATTTTTGCTTTTGCTGCCAAACTCCCAAAAATGGTTCTTAGTTGCTCAAGTCAAAAGTCATCCACACAGCAAGTTTAATGCGTTCTTTCACGTGAACAGGTCAAAATTGAATTTGGACATGGCAATTTTGTGCTAGTCGGTAAAAACCTCATTTCGGCGGATCGGCTAATTGGCTCAGCTAAAGCGGCCAAAAAGTACTCTGGGACAAAGAAATACGCGAAAAAACACTGAAACAACGTTTATTTTAATTTATTTCATAGAATTTCGAAAGATTTACAAATTTTTGCATTTTAACATAGAAACTGGCAAATTTGATGAAACCTAGCCAGTTGATGCTGCAAATATTGATGTTTGATTTTCTCACTTATTATACGGAATATCGCAAAAATAAGTGCAGATATGAAGTCAGCGACGCCGATTTAACCTGTTGCATGCATAAAATCGCTAATATGAGTTACCCTGACCGAATACTGGGGTTGGTTTTTTCCCCACCGGTTGGTTTTTTCCCCGCCATTGGTTTTTTACCCCGGCTAATTAACCGTTAATTACTAATTAACGACAGGACCTAGAGAGGCGATTTATATACCAAAATGACAAGTCTAGACAGGGCTTGATAAGAAAATAATTTATAGCCGGATTGCTCCACTGGCTAGTTCTGCAGGGTCCAAAAAGTGACTACCTTGGTTTTTTCCCCGACCTCTATACTACTGGTTATGTATATCAGATAAAATCAAGTAGTGTCCTTTTTCTGAAGACCGGCCGGTCGGCCGGTCGGCTGCTTCTGCCCCGGCTGGCCGGCCGGTCAGCCGGCCGGATTGTCGGCATTGTAGGGGCCGGCCGGTGGCCGGCCGCCGGCTGGCCGGGTTTTCCTCGGCCGGCCAACAACTCTAGCGTCAGGCACCCTCGTACCCACGAAACAGCTGAACTCCCATTGCAGGCTTATCAATCTTTCCTATGCCTGCTTCCCTTACAGTCGACTCGTTAAGACTTTCTAGTAACTGACTTATTGTGGACCGCTTTGATCGGAAACCATGCTGGTTTACTAATAAAAATTTATGCACCTCTAGACGATTGATAAATACTTCATCAAGTACTGAATCCATAGTTTTCCTACAGAGCATAACAAACTTATAGGTCGATAATTTTTGACTAGACATTCGAAACCTACCCCCCCCAAATTTTCGATCAATTTTAGACCCCCTCCTAGATTTTTTGAGTTACCCTCCCCCAACTTTTGGCTACCCCCCCCCTAAACCCCCCTTCCCAACGATTTTTGGACCCAAAAGGTTGGCTAAATTTGGCCGAAAATGGTCATTTTTTCAAAACTTTTTCTAAAATTTTGACCTAAAATCGCTTTAAAACGGTGCAAAACGCCTAAAAACGTTGAAAACAAACCTTATGTTGATGGAAAAAGGGCTAATTTACAGAAAATTTTGCATTTTTTTGGCCATTTTTCGAAATTTCTGAAGTCCGAATTCTGGGGGGGGGGTTGGGGGGGTACCCCCATCACATTTCGGAGGTAGGCCATGAGTTGCTCCCCCCCAGACCCAAACTTCCAGGGAAGCTATGGGGTCCCCCCCTCAAAATTTTCGACATCCCCTCCCTCAACTTTCGGCTACCCCCACCCAACCCCCCCCCCTCGGCCCTTTTTGGAGCCAAAAAGTTAGCTATATTTTGCCCAAAACTGGTAATTTTTTGTAAAATTTTTCTTAAATTTTGACGCCGCGGACATAAAAATTTTGGACATAAAAATTTTGGACATAAAATCGACTATTTTCGACATAAATCTAATAAAAAACACTCGTATGCGTTTCAAAACCTAGTTTTTAGCGTTTTTGACTGTTTCTAGACAATTTTTTCAAAAAATTTTGAAAAATTGAACTGTAGCCTGGTACACCTATGGGGTACCCCCCATCCAATTTAACCGTTTTGAAGCTAGCAGTGCTTGAAGAAGTACGCAGTCATGTAAACGGCGTACGATATTAATATTGCTGCGTACTTCAGCGTACTAGCTTTTGTTTTTAGCGTACCTCAAGTTACAATAGCGTACAACTGTTAGAAAATTCACTGTCAAATTCAGGTGTAAAGCTAGAAGGTAGCTAGATAACACAGGAGATATTAAATTTCTTAAAATGTTATACGTTTCCCGGGTTCTTACGTTTCCCGCATAATTCATGTTTCGAAAGAACAACTCTAATTTTCGCTCAAAACTCACGGTTTAGTTGATATTTATATACGAAAATCATAAACTTTTCATTGCTAGCTAGGCTTACTGGCTTTAGCAATAACTGAAGGGATTGGGGAGAGTTGCTTTCTAAATTGAAGGTGGTGGGGAAGCAAGACATACCCATAGGCGTGGTAGGGGGTGGGGGGACCCCCCCAAATGACAAATTTTCGCGACCCCCCCAGATTTTCAGATTTTTGCTACCCCCCAAAATGGCAAAAAAATCGAAAATTTAGGGGGACCCCCCTCCGTCGGAACTCCCCCCCCCAGATTTTTTGCCCAGCCACACCTATGGACATACCTCATTTTGGAGGTTGAGTGTGCCTATAGGCAGGCCCGCATCCAGGATTCTGAAAAGGGGTCCAAGGAAAAATGCAAAGTGCAAAAAAAAATGCAAAATGCAATAAATTAGCGTACGCAAAAGTACGCAGCAGTGTACATAGCGTACGTTAAATTTTGACCTGCGTACTCTTATGTGCACTGCTTAGTTCAGACGCATTCCAATTTAGCGGTCGACCACCAAATTTCCAGAGCTTACCCCTCCCACAGCCAAAATTTAGGGGGGTGGGCATAGTTTCCCTGGAACTTTGGGTCTGGGGGGGGTAAATCATGGCCGACCTCCGAAATGTGATGGGGGGTACCCCCCCCAACCCTCCCCCAGAATTCGGACCTCAGAAATTTCGTAAAATGGCCAAAAAATGCAAAATTTTCTGTAATTTAGCCCTTTTTTCATCAAAATAAGGCTTGTTCTTAACGTTTTAGGCGCTTTTTCACCGTTTTAAAACGATTTTAGGTCAAAATTTCAGAAAAATTTTTCAAAAAATGACCATTTTTGGACCAAATTTAGCTAACTTTTTGGGTCCAAAAATCGTTGGGGGGGGGGTTCGGGGGGGGTAGCCAAAAGTTGGGGGAGGGTAAGTCAAAAAATCTGGGGGGGGGGGTAAACTTGGTCAAAAATTCTGGGGGAGGGGGATTACCCCCCCCCCCCAACCCCCCACCCCCAAAGGAAACTATGGGGGTGGGGCCGGGCCGAGTGGGGGGGGAGGAGCTGCTCGAGTGGAGGGGGGGACGCCCCCGCCCCTCCGAGTTTTTCGGGGCGGGCGATTTTTTCGCCCTTGTGTCCACTGTCCGTGTCCCCTCTTATGGTTCGAAAAATTTTTGTCTCCGATTTGGCTGAGAAGTTGCCCCAAGGGTAAATCGAGGTCTCTGATTTCAAAATCGAATCGAGAGATCGATCTGTCAATCAGTAGAGTCGATCGATCAAAATCGATCAAAAATTTTCGCGAAAAGTTGTCCGTAGTGTAATTCAGGATGCTGGTGAATCTGCAGTCGAAATTTCGATCCGAGCTGCCAAAATCGAGTTATTGACGAATTTTTGAAAAATCGAGTTTTGAGGTCGAACGATCGATTTCTATGAAATTTCGACTGCAGATTAGGAATCAGCATCCCCGAATTACACTACTAGGGATAACTTTTCGCGAAAATTTTTTGATCGATTTTGATCGATCGACTGCTCTGATTAATAGAGCGATCGTATTGATCTCTCGATTCGATTTATGAAATCAGCGACCTCGATTTGCCCTCGGGTGGGGCAACTTCTCAGCCAAATCGGAGACAAAAATTTTTTCAAACCAAGGCGAAAAAATCGCTCCCCCCCATCTAAATAAGTGCCCAATAGGCTACTTTGGCCACTTTTCATGTTTTAAAAAACAATCCGTGCGGTAAGCATTACATCCTCTCCCAAAATGTCACCCACTCAAAAAATGGACGTTCCTTGGTATGTAAAATTTTGTTCCGTCCGACCCCGACGCACTAAGGAATGTGCTACCGAGTATATAATGCCCTGAACTAAAAAAGCATTCACGTGACAAAATTTTCAAAATATTTCTAGTCGCGCCGGATATTTTGCCGAATTTTATCTTTTATGGCAACTATATAAATCTGGGCATTTTCAATGACAACTTTTTCAATGTAATGTAAAAAAACTTAGTGATTTTTTAGAAAGTTTTCAGAAATAAATATGTTCTCACCCCCAAGAAGGCTTGCGCGTGCGCCCGAGTCCCCCTAAACAGCACCCCCTCTCCAAGAAAAATCTCGCGTCAAGTCGAAAGTACAGCCCGTACGTATATATATTCAAATCGTTATGGATCGGATCGGCAGTAAAACTTTAACAGATCCGATTTAGTAAAATTATTTGTCGATCCGGACTCGATCCGGGTCCTGGATCCATAAGGTGTAACCAGGGCATTTGGGTTGGGGAGGCTACATCCTCAAATTTTGAGGGGCGGGGCCCCCTTTTTAGACCTCTTTATTTCCTCCCCAAACCTCCCCCAAAAACATTTTTCAATTTTTATGCCAAAATTCGCATTTTCAGCCATTGCTAATGCCAAAAAACATCCAACCATTAACTAATTTTAACATTAGACAGGGCCTTTAAACTCGAAAACTTGATTGCCAGCATGTTTCTAACTCCAAAATAGGGTCAATATTGAGTCAGAAAGTCCATAAAACTTTTGAAAACGTGTATTTCACGCAATAATATATAACACTTTAAGCCAAAAATTTGGACATGTTTGAAAAATTTTGCAAAATTTACCGAAAAATACCCGATTTTTGGCCAATTTTTCGCGCCTTCGGCGCTCCTACCCCCCCCCCCCAGTTGGGGGGGGGGGGCCGGGGGGCCCCCCAAAAAATTGGGGGTGGTTTGTAAAAATGGCTGGGAGGGTTACCCCCCCCCCCAAACTTCCCCCCAATTACACCTATGCCTGGATCGGTCGATCCGATCCGATCCGGCGATCCGGGTTAGCTTCTTTAGCTAGATGAAGCTTATTTTAAACTCGGATTTACAGTGTCAAACGCATCTTGCACACTAATTTGACTGAGCTAGCTTCATTTTATCATTCCTATAAAGAAATGTCTAAGGAATTAAGAAAGATTGCTGAAGTAAAATCTCAGACAACAGAGAGCTAGACAATGAACGTTAAGTACTGGCAAGAGAGCATAATTGCACTATATATATATTGCGTATATTCTTCCTGAGAAACTAAAAACTTGGAGCAGCAATCGTTGTAGAAGGAAAATAGGAAAAGGAAATGTTTGCGCACCAATTGAATAGGGTAGTTTTTAGGGATTTTTTTCGGGAGGGGGGCTTCTCGAGGGGGCCCGGGCCCTGGGGGGGAAAGAAATTTTTGGGGGGGGGAAGATTTTTTTGCATAAATGAGCCAAAAATGGTATTTTTGGCGTATTTTGCATGGTGAAACGCTAAAAGTTCTCAAAAATGCCAGGATATAAGCTAAAAATAGCTATTTCTACGAAAAAATTTTCGGCGAAGCCGAAAAATTTTTGAAAATTTATATACCTATTTTTGGCAAAAATTTGGGCACCCAAAAAATCCCGGGGGGGAAGCAAAAATCACGGGAGGGGGCGATTTCGGGGGGGGGGGGACCGGGGGAGGCCTTTTCGGGTGGGGGGAAGGTCAATTTCGGGGCCCCCCCCCAGTGTTTTTTTTGCTCAAAAACGCGTGTAATTACACACTTTTTTCTGGAAAATAGCAAAAAAATTTTGGCGACTGTGTAACGTTACACCAAAATTTTGGACAAATTTTACCAAATGGTCGGAACTTTTTCCAATGCTCATTCATTTGTTTCCACATATTTACCGTTTCTGGGGGGGCTTCGCCGCCCAGACCCCCTTTTGCACCATGTCTAGCATTATATTTTCGTTTATTATATATTTAAGTATTAGTTAGTTATATGCATATTATATTTGCTATATTTGTTCGTTCTTGTATTAAAAACGCTTAAACACCAAAATTTTTCAGTTTATAAAGCAAAATTTAACTGGTTCCTTGCAAAGTTTTGTGATACAGGAGGTCTTTAGAAAAATTATGCTCCTCGATGTACTGGTGTTTTCCTTCGTTCTATCAAGTCAAAACCAATAAATGCAAATCATCGATATAACTGCGCAATTTTTTAATTTTGTAGATCTGATTTGGTGAAACTCCAAATATTGCTGTAAATAAGATGTTAAAATTTTACTTATATATAATTTTTTAACGGAATACTTTTGTTAACAATAAAATTGTGTACATGCGTTAAGCAAAACGCGAGCAAATTAGGAATTTTTAGGTAGTTACACCCTTTTTTCTGAAAAATAGCAAAAAATTTTGGAGAGGTGTGTAACGTTACACATAAGCCGTCGGCGAAAAAAAAACACTGCCCCCCCCCTGTAAAAAATACCCTGATTGAAGTCATGTTTGGTGATAATTCTCGAGTATGGTGAGGTTGCAGTTTATATATATGATGATTGAAATTTAGCCGGATCGCCGATCCGACTGGCTCAAGCGATCCGATCCAAGCCGATCCGACGGGCCTACCGATCCGATCCGGATTGCGGATGGGATCGATTTAACCGATCCGATCCTTACTTGTACTTGTGCCTTCGTCATTTCAGGATCTGCAACATGAAGGGCTCCGCTTCCAATCCAGCATTTTCTATGACCCTTCTCCATTGATCCCTGTTGCAAGCCAAGTCTTGGATGACCTCTTCCCAGGGGTACCTAGCATGCCTGTGAGGGGTAAGGACACCAGCCAGATCCTGTTCCACATCTTCCGCCACGACAGTGCCGGCCGGCCAGGTGGTTTCCTCCAACCCATTGGGACCGGGGAAAACAGGGTTTTCCGAGTCAGTCTAGATGGGGCCATTCGGGATGTATATATGACCTAGCCACCGTAGGCGTGAGGATCGGATCCTGGAGTCGATTGGAATTCTATTAAGGCAGCGAGCGTATAAGTCACAACTACTTATTCTGTCACGTAGTCTAACGCCCAGAATAGATCGTAAGCAGGACCTCTCAAATATATCATAGGGGTCGCAGCAGCGACCCCTATAATATGTGTGAAAAGTGGCTGGAGACAAGTGTAAAATAAGCTGCGCAGAAGCTGCGCAAAATCCTGCGCAGATTTCATGCGCAAATTGTAGAGCACATCGAGTTTAGTATGTCTGTGAAGTTTCAGCCCCGTATCACTTACCGTTAAAAAGTTGCGCCCCGGACCGGTTATGGCGGCGATGTTTTTTTTCCGGTTTCTCCTATTTGATGGTTGTATTGTACATAATGTTCGCCGCTTTCACGTGATCTGCAGCGGTGGGCCAACCTAAAGGGCTATGGGGTCTAGTAGTACCCTCTAAAGAATTTAAGAATCACAACTTTTTTGTGCCGCAGCTGCGCCACAGCGCCGCAGTGGCGCCGCAAAGTCGGCTCATAGCGAAAAGTGACCATTTTTGTGGTCGTCGCTCAGGTAACGTTACGAGCTGGAGCTGATTTCTTTTTATATTCAGAAATTACATATATCGAACTAACTAACGGTCCGGGTTGCGTTTCTCTATCACTTCCCTAGCGATCACAGTGGCCCGTCAAAGATGGCGAAAATTCGAAAAATGAAAAATCGAAATTTCTCGCTATCTATTTAACTTTGAACGCTCAAATCTTCCATACAATGGTTTTCTGGCACGGAGAATCGATTCCCGCAGTCAGTTTTACCGTCAGACCCACCCATCTTGCTGGGCTGGTTCCACTTTGCCGTCGGGAGGGTCAATTCGAAAAACAAACAAAATATTTACAATATATGTCCTTAATGTCTATACCTGCCAAGCCACCTTTGGTGACGACAGTTTCGTAAGTCATTGTCAAAGTATCAGATTCATCGCTAGGAATTCTGTTTACCAAAAATTACCGATAACTAATCAAAATATAAATAAAAGAAAAAATTAAAACATTTATATACCGCTTAATTAATACGTACTACACAAAAGTGCAAGGTGATGAAATAGCATTTACGGATCGCTTTGTTATGCCCGACCATTCCTGATTGTGGGACTCATCAGGGGCTTACAATCAGGTTCAAATTTTTAGTAGAAAATTAAAAATTTTATTTTTGACAGTGAACAGTTCGGTTTCGTCCCCTAGCGATCAACTCCACTTATTCGTGAGACATATATATTTCATTCTCAAACACATACCTATGTGCATAACAATTAATACATAAGCACTATTTATTTACATACTCATTATTTCATTTTAAACTATCTAAGGCATTCCACCCATAATCTATTTGGTTTTATATTTACAAAAATTTGATTAATTTTTAGTACTTTATCATAATTCCTACAAAATTTTAATTTTCGTTTTGAATAATTTTTTGCAAACAAATAATTTACCAAGCTTTTTAACTTAAATATAAATGAGAGTTTTGTACTACAAATCCTTGCATACCTTAATACCTCATTAATATACACCATATAAGCTACATTAGAAGAGAAATTGCCGTGTAAATTAGGAAATTTTACTACGTGAAAGTTATAATCATCCGTTTTGTCAAATACTTCACACTTAAACTTATTATTAATAATCCCTTATCATTAAGAATTGTAATATCATCAATATATCTGAATACATATCTTAACTTTCTAAGCGCATTAAAATTATGCTTATATAGCATTCTTTTCATAAAAATATATTCATAATAAAATAAAAATAAATTAGCTAAATACGGAGCACAATCAGTCCCCATAGGTATTCCACATTTTTGTTTGAACACCATGTCTCCACATTCAATATACAAATTATCCAATAACCAACCAATATTCGATATCAAATCCGCCGCAGTTAATTTATTTCCTGTATTAGTATTACAACCCCATCTAGCACTTCCTTTGTATATAATTATACACTTGTTTTTATTATTTGCATAAGCTAATTTTATTAAGTAACCTAACGCCTCTTTTATCTCCTTATGCGGAATACTTGTATACAGTTGTCCGAAATCATACGTGTAAACTGATTTAGCAGACTGCCTTTTATTTATAGAAAATATTGCATCTAATATAACACCAGATCTATCAATTATCCAAAATAAATTGGCATTATTTTTAGTATTTTGGTAAATAGCATTAGTATACATTCTTAGTC
Organism: Trissonchulus latispiculum; assembly: GCA_030248195.1. Taxonomy (NCBI): domain Eukaryota; kingdom Metazoa; phylum Nematoda; class Enoplea; order Enoplida; family Ironidae; genus Trissonchulus; species Trissonchulus latispiculum. The sequence continues at coordinate 1,309 of JASAND010007694.1, read as the reverse complement.
TATTTAATATCAATTTTAAAGCACAGCCAATTCCCTTTGACACAGGTTTTGTAATTGCACTGTGACTGGCTACTATAAATCTATGTTTAACTGGATTCTTATGAAATTTAGGAATCATATATATAAATGGGAATTGTCTACATGTTTCTGTAACATTCCAGCCCATACAGTACATATCTTCACATAAACTATTAATTAAAATATCTTTATTAACTGCCATATATTCGTACACATCACTTACAAAATTTATACTATTATTACTGGTATCAACTTTAATTCCTAGTTCATTTAAAATAACACTTATGTAATGCTGCTTACATATTATAGCATAGGTTTGGTTTGCTTTATCAATAGGAGTAAATACATAATTCTTTTGTAACTTACGCAGTTCATTTTTATTACATTCTATATTTAACTGTTTACTTATTGTAAAATTACCGTGCCTATTTAATTGGCTTTCAATCATTTCATATATTCTATTACTCCACAAATATAAATTACACTTATCAATCTCCGATACTATCTTATTAAAACATAAACTTTTAATATACTTACTCAAGCCTATTTTCACACTTTCCATAGCTTTATTCTTATCATTATCTTTAGCAATGCGAAATTTACAACCCAAGGCAAGTAATCGACTTACTACCTCATTATCTACAACACTTACATCACCAGTAATTATGTGCCTATGATAATTATCAATATAATTTACTTTTTCTTTACATATACAAGTAGTACTTTGTTTTAGAAAATCCATAACTTTTAAATTACTAACCGTTTCCTTATAATTAAATATTAAACTTGACGTACTATTATCATATTTATATATTGTCATAGGTCTAGCATATAATCTATTCTCCAATGGCCAATAGGTTGAGGCATAGTCAAAAACTTTTCGGAAATCAATAATATCAAATAATTTATTAACATAATGAAATAAAATTTTAGGTTTCTTAGGTTGTTTCAACTTTTCATTGTTAATACTACTCTTATACATTTTAGTCAAGCACAAATCAATAAGTAACTCTACTATATCACCACTTTCTTGTTTATCTGAAATAAGCAAAAACAGCTTTCTTATTTCCGATCTACGTAGACCAAAAATAATTTTAGTAATGCTTTTTCGATATTCTAATTTATCTCTAATAGTTTATTTATCTCTAATGTTTATTTAACTTTATGTTTATTTATTTATTTTCTAAGTTTATTTATCTCTAATGGTTTTAACCCATTTGATTCAGATTGCCATGGAGCGGACGTATATGGACTTTGCTTTATATTTATGTCTATCCGTGCCTGTATTTCA
>JASAND010007692.1:0-36841 GCA_030248195.1 Trissonchulus latispiculum | reverse complement strand
GATTTATCAAAACAACACTACAATACACTTTGGATTATTGTCGTAGTACAGTGCGAATTTCAAACAATTTCTTTAATTTTTGAAATTTATATGAATTTTCAAACATTGTTGGTTAATTTTTTAAAGATCAGCTACTTGCCAACTTGCACTTGCCCTTGCGTTTACAAGTTGTCAAGTCTTGCAACTTGCTTAGCTAATTTCCGCAAGTAGCAGGAAAAGTTTTATGAAACACTGACAACTTGAACTTGCAGTTCAAGTGCAAGTGCAAGCTCAAGTGCAAGTTCAAGTTGCAAGATTTTTATGAAATTGGCCCCAGGGCAACTCCTGGCTTCAGAAATATTTGATCTTTACTGTTTCGTTAGTCATAATTTCAATTACCACATCGGCCGGTTAAGGAAATCCCAGATTAACGATTCAAAGGATACGACTACTCGGACTGCATTTTCAGCTCCATTTTGCAATAAGAAACAGTATTTGGACATACATACCCGACTATCTTTTACCTTTTTCGGGAGCTGGATGACTTATTTTGATGGGGCATATTGTAATACAGCATTGAAACACATAAAAATGTACTATGATTGAAACCAAGAGTTTATAATACTAAGAGTAAGACAATCAGCAGCTCTTCCTAATAGAATAAGCTTGCAAGATGCTCAAAGCATTAAGGCCGAAATCTCGGGGAGGGGGGCTTCTCAGCATGTAAACATACAACGCTGACATTTTTTAAAAACGGGCGTTTTCGACAAATTAAATACTATAACTTGAGCCAGGAAAATTGCACAGCAATAATTTTTATATCATGTTAGTGTCGAACGAGATCTTTTTAATGATATAAAAATTATTTCGTGCGGTTTATATATATAATCTTTTACCTTGCCACGAAAATTCTGAGAGTTTCATCATTTCTTAGAAATGCCCTACGCTGTTGCTGAATTTTTGAGGGATTGCCTGTACCGAACTGTATAAATTTTTATATCGTTGAAAGATCTCGTTCTGCGCAACATAATGATATAACAAGTAGTGCCCAAAAAGGGCAAAATTCCTTTGCTGAGAATTGTCTGACAAAAAAGTTTTGCTTCTGTATTGTTTAGACCTCACCTCACACAATCGAACTAAACTCTTTAAACTAAACAGAGTTCTTGTGTTTTGAACTTAGAATTTTATGAATGTGTCATGCCCAAGCAAAGCAAACGGTTGCCATTGCATGGTTAATATTCTGAAATTTCATTGATTAGCAATTTCAGCACCTGCAGCTCAAATTCACGAAGAAACTGTCTTGAAAAAAGCATGCAGCAAACTCTGAATGAAAGCTCCTACTAAGAAATTTAGCTATAACTATTGAGTTATAACCTTAGCTGTTGACAAATAACTCTGAGTTAATGTAGTGTTAATGGAAGTGTTGTTCACCGGCCCAATTTTCCGTGACCCGCCCACCTCGTGAGGGCACGCACCGAGCTTCCCTGGCCGGACCGGCCGGTGCACCGGCCGTCACCGGCCGGCCGGCCGCAGCCACTTTTCGCCGGCTATCCAAAATACAAGTAAAAATATACCTAAGATATTTGATGGTTTTCAAGGCAGAATTTAAACATGTTTAAGGAAATAAGTCGCAGAAACTGTTACTGGCCGGTAGGCCACCCCATATTTGACCGGTTGGTCTGTAGCTGACCAGCAAGTCTTTCAGCTGGTTTAAACAGGGCCGGCGCGCGCCGCACAACCTACAAATTTTAGGAATTGCTGTAAAATAGTGATGTGGATCGGATCGAATCGGCAGCTAACATTTTAACCGATCCGATCCAGCAAAATTCTTTGTCGATCCGATCCGTTCCAGGTCCTGGATCGGTCGATCCGATCCGATCCGGCGATCCGAAATGATTTCTTCAAAAAGCTAAGTGGAACTAGATTTAGATTCGGTTTTTGCCGTGTAAAGCACATCGTACACACTAGTTTGACTAATATTTCTTTATCATTCCGAAATTGTAAACGTAATTACGAAAAGCGTGATTGTACAAAAAATTATATATAGTACGCAAAAGAAGTACAATTACTCAAAATAGTGCGCCAGATGATTGCGCCCTGCCTACCAAAATACAAATTTATCATTTGACCAATATAAGATAATACAAATTAAACATTTCAGTTAAAACTACAATTTTGAGAATTAATTTCAATTTGGATATAAAATTATTAACTTGATCTGCTGACACCGGAATTGAAGTTTTAATTTTTTGGATTGCCGATCAAGATCAAACTGACATTTTTGATCTTGAAGCTAAATCTGAACCTTGGACTGTTCAGGGAAAACGGACCAGAAACTTTGAAAACATTGCGGAAAGTGAATTTTGAATGAGCACAGAGATTGACTTCGGGTTTTGAAATAAAGCCACAAAGAGTTCAACCATAAAACTTCACTCCGAAATTCTGACAAAAGTAAGCTACTTTAATTACAGAGAGTTATGCATTAATTCCTTAATTAATTCATGTTTCATTACTATACTTAGCTTTAGCAGCATATTAACAGCGGGTCTTGATTCTACACTTTATGCCAGATGCATTGCATAAAATTCTATGGTATGTAAAAGTTCTAAGATGCTGTAATAAGTTGTTACTTACTGAATGCTAAGTTTGAGAGACTCAAAACCAAAAACAAGTTTGGTTGGTACAAGGAAAATATTGTACTAACAAGGAACGCACCAAGCCAAGCAGTGCAGTGATAGAAGTCAAGTTCAGTCACAAATATGCGTCGGTTACGGTTTAATTTTATGTGATGTTGGGTATCAAGTCGGATCGCCGATCCGACTGACTCAAGCGATCTTGACCGATCCAGCAGGCCTACCGATCCGACCCGATCCGATCCGGCCTCCGGATCGCGGATCCGGATTTTTTAAAAGCAACTAGGCCCTAGCTTGTCACTGAATTATATAGATTTCTGAGCTAACAATCTCTAATTGAGCTCTTGCCATATAATAAACCTAATTTGCATATTGTGAAAACAAAAAATGGAGCATAGCTAGACACACGTTAAAGATAGGCACTTTTCTGATCGCAATACGGAACTACATACAAAACATACACATTTCCCATATTAGGTATTCCGCTGTAGCGGAATAAAAATTATTGCTGTACGATTTTCCTAGCTCAAGCTATAGTATTTAATTTGTCGAAAACGCCAGTTTTTAAAAATTGTCAGCGTTGTATGGCTTACACGCTGAGAAGCTGTAAGCTTACAAGGAATTCTTGTAAGCCCCCCGAGCTTTCGGCCTGTTGTAATGTTTCGACCATCTCGCAAGCTTATTCTATTGGGAAGAGCTGAGTGTCTTACTCTTGGTATTATAAACTCCTGTTGAAACTTACTATGGACTTAGGCTATTTATCTAACATCTGACCTAACACAGCTCTTTTGAGCGTTCAAACAGTACGATTGACAATTGACGATATACTGTCGAGTTGTTGGCCGGACGCTTCAGTAACAGGTCATTACGTGATATTATTTGTTAAACATAACCAAGCAACGGTATGCATCATTTGGTGCAAAAACGCCTGTAAAATGCACCAAAAGCAGGGCTAAACTGGTACCGGCCTACCAGCATTTAACAGTGTCAATTGTTTTGTGTCACCCGGCCGCCCGAGCCACAAACCCGGCAGGGACATACTTCGCTGTAATGGGTATATGACCGAAATCTGTCAACAAGATTGGCACCGGGGACCGGAATATCTGTTTTCCAATATATACCAATGGTGAAAACCATTGATGAAAATTTCCGACGGTAGGACGTTAAGGAATTTTTGTAAAATCAGCAGTAAAAATGAAATTTGGGAAAGTTTTCTGCGATCGGAAAAATTGCACTCTTAAAATGTTCTAGAGTTAATCCTACTTTGCACTGGCTGTAAATAATTATCCAGAGCATTGTAAGAGTTTCCACATTATTCAGAAATTCTATCAAAGTTTGCACTCTGCATATCGGAAGTGCTCATAAGCAGTTTAAACTCATTCTGACTATCACAAAGCATGGGCAAAAATGTACAGGCAGGAACCAGAATTTTCGCAGCAACTTAACAATCGGATAAATTAATGGCATCACTGGTCTAACAATTGGTAATACTCCGTTTGGCACAAAGTTAACCATTTTCCGCAACTATCAAAAACCCCATCATCGTCGCTCGTTAAATCTCGCTGATCTTATATATGTCCTATTAGTGATGGGCACCGGATGTTTTGGATGTTTTATCATATCCCGATAGCCGCCTAGTTTGCGTTAACGGATATCCGGATATCCGGTTATCCGCCTATTCAAAACTTAACTTGAAGAAAATTTTTCGATTTTGCAGTAAGTTTTCAATTTTTCTGTCAATTTTTCGGCAGGCAGTGAATGTCTATCATGCAACCAAGTAGTACTGGGACCGGTTCCAAAAGAACCGGTAGAACCGGAACCGGAACCGGTAGGATTTTTAGAACCGGAACCGGAACCGGAACCGGTAGGATTTTTAGAAACGGAACCGGAACCGGAACCGGTGGCTTTTGGAACCGGCCGGTTCTAGTGTTAATTTTGGCTGTTTGAAACTTCAATCAAGGTTAATTTTGTAAAATTTTAAAATTTTCTTATGAATTTGAATTTAGCATTGGAATTTAACTTTAGTTTGGTACTTCTATTTAGATATGAAATTTTGTTTTTGAAAGTTGTTGTGCAAATGGCAGAAGATTTGATATCAATTTTACGATGTCTTTAATAACAGTTTTCAGTCAATGTCTTAAGTTTTCTGAAAAGGTTATAGAAAAAGAAAAACTAAGGAGTATTCAGTGTTAACTCTTGTTTAAGGATGACAAAGGTAAGCATTAAGGATTTGATGCTTTACGGCAACTCTTCCAGCTTTAGCAGCTTTGTGCAGTTAAATATATTAAGTTTTTATATCAATTGTCAAAAAAATAAAAAAATCGTGTGATTTTAGCTTTTTTATCAAAAATATCAATTGGAACCGGAACCGGTAGCTAGAACCGGAACCGGAACCGGAACCGGTAGTCAAGAACCGGAATCGGAACCGGTTTCAAAAATCGGAACCGGTCCCAGCACTACAACCAAGCCTCAACCTTCGTTTCAAAAATATTCTCAGGGAATTTTTGACAAATAATTTTAAATTTTTGAAAATTTAGTCAAAAATTTGCTAATTTTTCATTGATTTGTCTGAAATGTATATACACGGATATCCGGATATTTTTCTCAAATCGGATATTATCCGGATATACAGTGCCCATCACTATGTCCTATAACTTAATACTCTCTTTCTAACCAACTGCAACCAACGCACAAAGATTACTATAAAGGTTACATAATCAGGGCACACACTATATATAGCACACTAGCTAGAAAAATTTGCAGTACTATTAGAAACGAATGGATCCAGTTATTTCCACCTCTTTCCAAAGTACCCAGACATGACTAATGCAGACGAAACTTGGCGACAGCACACTATAAACAGCTACAGCATCGAGGTGAAATTAAATAAATTAGGAAATTTAGGAATCCGTCAAACTCGATTCAACAAAGGAAAAGCAAACAGAAACCAAAAATTTTTGACTCTGAAACCAGCCTCTCAAAATGTATATATATACAGTAGACATGCACCGGGGCCGCCACTACCGGGGCCGGGGCCTGGAAATTGAGAGTCCAAACAGAAAATTTTTAAAAATTTTCTTAAAATTCAAATTTTGCAATATATATGTACTTTCTGAAATTCTGATATACAAACGTTACTATATCGCTGTTTTCATTCAAATCGATGGGAAAATAAACGATTTGCACCACTTCTTGACTTTCGAAATTTCCAAATTTTGGTCAAAAAATGTCAGAAATTTCCAAAACTTTGCTAATTTTTGGCCCCTGTCGGGACCGGGGCCTGTCCACCGGGGCCGGGGCCTGACTACCGGGGCAGGGGCCGGAGCCGGGGCCTGACTACCGGGGCCGGGGCCAGGACCCGGTGCATCCCTAGTACAGTTATACTGATGGATGAATGTGAATACAAAACAGGAAAACAGTAAAAAGCGAATAAAGAAAAAAGTCAATAGGCCATGACGACAAAAGCACAACATTATTAAGCAGGAGAGACAGCTTGACACCAAGACAAATATTTTTAGTAGGGAGTCGGAAGGGAGGCGCCACTTTACCTCATCCCCATTTTTGGCAAGCATCCAAAAGTTTCAAGTCAAAGTTTTTAAAGGTGGGTCAAATCTTCAAAATATTTCCCAACTTCTATATCTACTACTTTATGGACCTCCCAGCTCAGTTTAAGCTCGACAACCCTGTTGTTTTGCAATTTATTATAACATTGTAAACGAATTTTTCACTAACAAGTTAGACATATATATATAGCTTGGGATGGCTCTTATCACTTTTCTGAAGCCCTTCCCCCATCTGGAGAGGAGTGAACTAAGCATCCTACTACTAAAACCCTGCTACAATAGTGTCAACCTCGACCATACGTAGACTAAACACAAATTAAAACGGAAAAATTATGTATATATATACAAGTAATAAAAATGCTCCTCCGGAGCACGAAAAAGTAATATGGGTGGTGGTGAGGTTGTAAAATCAAGAGAGGACTAGTCTTAGAAATGCTTAATATGGGGGCTAGGTTCAAAAAAAGAAGAGGACTAGGTTGTGGGCGAATTAATATGGGCACAGCTTCGCCGAGCAACCCATATTCGCGGACTGAAAAAGTATATTTAAGTAAAACATATGTATACATACACCAGTGTTCAGTTTTAGTCACGGTGAGCAAAAATATACAACTATGATAATCGAGTTTTAGTGGAAGCAAACATTTTTTCGATAAACTCTTAATATTTACTGTGCATTTTAACCATTGATAAGAAAAGTCTATATTTCAACAAAAAATTCAGGACTCTCTCCGACGATCTTAGTTGCTTGCCAAGCAAGCAACTTGCAGCGACTGTTTAACTGCTGGAATTGTTATTATTGACTGACAATAATGGCATTGTATATGACAATTGCCATGGCGAAGCGTGAAAGCCCGCGAATATGGGTTGCTCGGCGAAGCTGTGCCCATATTAATTCGCCCACAACCTAGTCCTCTTCTTTTTTTGACCCTAGCCCCCATATTAAGCATATCTAAGACAAGTCCTCTCTTGATTTTACAACCTCATCACCACCCATATTACTTTTTCATGCTCCGGAGGAGCATTTTTATTACTTGTCCTTCTGTCATTTTGAAGGATCCCTTTCGAGCAACGCGGCAGTGGATACAAGGAGCTTGAACAGTGCCGTAGGTAGAGCAGAAAAGTGATTATATAAATATATAGTACCACTGAATTCTCACTTCCGCCCCAAACTTCGATCGCTGCAACCTCTGTTTGTGAGAGGTTTATATAAGGAGAAAACTTTTTCGCCTCGCCAAAGACTTCGACAGTATGCCCATCGTGTTCAGCGAAACGGGTTTACCATATGGGTACCGCCAGAGGGCCGAAAACCGCTGTTTTAGGGGGTTTGACCAGTGGTCAGTAGGCCCCATAGACCGTAGTCACCACTGGTCATTTCCATCGGAATCGGCAATATGCCCATTGACATGAGCGTAATCTATTTACTATATACCCTCAAGTAAAATGACGAAAAACGGTGTTTTAGGGAGTTTGACCAGTGGTCACTGAGCCCCATAGACCATAGTGACCAGTGATCCCTTCCATTGATTTCAGTAATATGCTCATTGAAACGGGCGTAGTCGATTTACTATAAATGCCCCCAACCAAAACGCCGAAAAGCGCTGTTTTAAGGGGTTCGACCACTGGTCAATAGGCCCCATAGACCGTAGCGACCACTGGTCACTTCCTTCGACTTCGGCAATATGCCCAATGAAACGAGCGTAGTCGATTTACTATATATGCCCCGAACCAAAACGCCGAAAAATGCTGTTTATAGTGAGTTTTCCCTACTTTGACACTGGGCGAGGAACCACGGGAGCCATGCTGACCAGTGGTCACTTCGGGCGGTATCGGCAGTATGCTCATCGTTTTCAGCGACCCCGATTTACTATATATGGGTACCACCCCAAGGCCGAAAAACGCCATTTTTAGTGACTTTTAGGTCATTTCAAGTAAAAGTGGGACTTCGAAACTTTTAGCCAAAACAGGCCAAAAATGCAAAGTTTGGGCCCATCTCCTGAAAGCTCCAGAGCGAAATTAAAAAATCCCCCTCGTTACATTCCGCGCATAGTCCGAAATATTCAAATAAAACAAACCAAACCGATCTAGCTGCTAACTTGTGAAAAAAGTCGATCACAACCGAAGTGCCAAAATAGCGAAAGTCCGACTTTGGGGCCTTGGCACAGAGCCAAAATTGGCCAGGTGCCAAAATGACCAAAAAGGTTGCAAGGGAGGACCCTGCCTACCAACATATAATAGTAGTATAGGACCAAAATGCCCATATCGTTCCAACACTGCGCTGACATAAGCACTTCCGAAAAGAGTTATTAACCGAGAAAAAAACAAACAAACGCACGGTAACTCCTGCCTAGTGCAAAATTTCGAAGTTCGGAATTTTAACCAAAAGTATAGTACTTGTAGTACTGCTCGAGTACTTTACGATGGTAAACTTTTTACCCCTCATGGACCTCTAATTAGCTGGCACCAGGCCAACACTGTCTCCAGGGGGCCGCGCAGACGCCTTTATACCCATATTATGTAGGGGCGCTATCGCGCCCCTACATAATATCATACTAAAAGAAAACAGTTACGTATATGTAATACCCGCTTATATAAATCAAATCAACATCCACCGAATCAAATCAAAACACGACTGTGGTTAGTTGGATTGCGGGCACATTTTTGCTGGTTTCAGGGTTTTACTGAGTTTAACGCTGAAACCGGCTTAACATCGAAAAGATTAAAAATCTTCAAGATATGTTAGGGTAGGGGATATTAATTGGTTAAACTTGTTGCTTGTTATATATATTAGGTACTTTCATACGGTGTTCACCAACTACGTGTATATATAAATATATACACTTTTAATTTTGGAAAATAACAGTTTACATAACGTATAGACCGGCTGCATATATATATAATATCTTTTTACGGCTGAATACGCCAAAATTTAGATATTTTCTCCTTTTCCTAATCATACATAAACTCCGGCGCTCCGGCAGAAATTTTGCCGCAGTCCGGAAATCCGGTCGATCCTTGTCCCCCTCCAATTGACGATTTTCCTCTTTCTAGGAGTATTCTGTTAATATATATATAGTTAATTTTACGAGCTTTACCTTAAATTTTCAAAAATTATCTGGTTTTGTTACATCTTCATTACGTACGAATATATTATGTTAAATTTTAAAACCCTTAAAATTCGCCACCGTTTAACGATACCTGGCAGTATCTGAACATAAAACAGTTACACTTGCACCAAATTTTCTAAAAAAAATTAGGTCGAGCCCCCACTCGACGGCAAAATCTATCAGAAAAATCATCACAGTATATACAGTCACTTAACACGAATCCACAATAATAGTATTTTTACAGCTGGGTACAACACAATCATAGAATCGAGGGACCGTATCCCATTCAAAACCATGGTCTAATTGTCCTTCAGTCTCATCGAAGCGTTTTTCCTCGGAGGAATTGGAGGCTCTCCAGTCCAAACGAAACATCCTCGCCTCGCATTCCAGGGGGAAATCGAGCAGGACAGAATCCCAGGGATCCGAATGGTCCGGTTTGGTCAGAATCAGATAATCAAGGAAACCCAGATGGACCCCTTCCAAGATCATCTGACCTCTCAGTCGGGCCAGATGCTTCACAGTTTCAATGGAATGTTCTCGAAAAGCAGTGATTTCCAGAAACAGTCGTTCCAGGCGGGGCACCTGTTGCATCACAGCTCCCAATACAATGGCCCAATCCGACCTTCGAATCCATTCCTCGTCCGCCGACATTGGAGGAGCAAATCGAAAATGAACAGAGCGGAGTCGCAATTTCGAGGACGTGTCGCTTACCAAACGTCCAAGCTGTTCGGGTGAGATATTGAGTAGGGACAATTCTTCCAGGCTAGCCAGGCCATCAAGACAAAACTGAGAAGGATAGACAGCTGAATCCAGTTTTCCCCGAATCCGAAGGGACCGAAACTGGGACCCAACCCGAATCCCGGCCTCAGGGTTTGCCAGGGAGACTCGGGAGATGCTAAGACTTTCTAGAACCGGAAAATGCACTTCGTCCTTCAGTAAGATGTCACTGAGAAAATCTAGGGATGTGAGATTACAGAAATAGGCTCCAAAAGTGTGATCCAGTTCATAACTGGAGCAACGAAAATTACCACAACCATCAGCATAAGTACCACGCGCAATAGTGTTCTGAGAAAGTGACAAATGACGCAGATTTGAGGGCGGCAGGTGTTCCAAAAGGTCCTCCGACTGCCAAGGAGCAAAGGAATCAGCGGTATCCAACAGTAGACGTCGAAGCGCGCAATTCTGAGCAACCTGTCGCACACAGATGCTCGCGTAGGTCTTCACCTGAAGATGGGACAGCTGTGGATTCAACAGGAACAGGTGGTTCATCTCTTCTGAGTCGAGGAACTCGGCGTTTGACATTCGGAGTTGGATCAGGGAACCGCCTTCTACCAGACGCCAGAACGTCCAGCCAGCCTGACTTAGCGTCAGTCGAGTCAGGGACGGAAATAGGATCGACGAGTTGGGCGAGGAACGACGATTCTCATACCATTCTTGAAAGCTGTAAGCTTTAAGCAACGAATCGTCAGAACTGTTGATGCCAGCAACCTCCAGGAAGTCCAGGTTCGGACACTGGTCACTCAGGCTGCGGGCTGCCTCCGGCGTCAACCGGTGGTCAAGAAAGCAGAGATGCTTCAGCTGCGTCAGGGGCATTTGACGATCAGGAAAATTCTGGATTGTGGTACCGGTCGGGTCACAACCGGATAGCTGTAGCGTGGAATACTGGAAGGATTCTAGGCATGGCAATAGGAGAGGCCATAGCTCCAGGACAGGGTTTTTTTTTGGTTGCGGACAAGTGTGCATTTTTTGTGCATTTTTAAAAAATAGTGTGCATTTTGGAAAAAATGTGTGCATTTTTAAAAAATTGTTTATTTTGAACTATAACGTAAGTTTTGGCCGTAATTTTGTGTTCTACGCATTTTTGACTTCAACTGGAATCCCACGCTTTAGTTGATGTTTTGATGACGATTTTAAATCTTAACTTGTTAGCACACGTATTTAGGCGATATTTAGGCAAATGCAGAACTATACAAACTAACGTATATAGGTGTCGGGTTTTGACACCTGCAATGCTGTGAACCTATTAAGCGCAAAATTGTGAATAACATAAAATCAACATAGGATTGTCAATTTGCTGCCAAATTTACTTATATAATTCAAGACAAAGTAACGATAAGATCCGAGCTGAAATTACGTATTGGTGTAATTCAGTCCTGTTCTGCGGGTAGCCATTTAATATATATATCTAACGTATATATATAATGCAGAAATTAGATTGAAAGTCGACGCCGGGGAGGTCTGTGGGCGGAGTTCCCCAGAAGTTGGAAATTTTTTGGAATTTTGAACACGAAAGAAATTTTTATGAACAATTTCTTACCATTTTAACAGATTAACAAACGGCAATAAGAGAGCTAGCATTGCACACGTCGTACCGTTGTAGAGGAAGAAAATGTAAAGAAATGCTTTAAGAAAAATTGGCTTAATCCAGCCTTTTATTTTTGACGATGAAGGAACGCACACTAGTATAAATATATACTTACAATCTAAAGCAAAAATATTTCAATAATTAGTGGCTTTAGTGAGGAAGAATAAAACAAAGAAAGGTTGTAGCGACGTTGCCATGACCGAAAAATAGTAAGTAAGAAAAAGCGGGGGTCTGGGGGCGGCAGCCCCCAGCTAAAAGCTAGAGCTTTTTTTAAAATTTAAAGCACTTTGGAAATTTTTTAGAGCATTTTGTGGTTAGCGGAAGCAAAATTTGACTGTGCATTTATGTGTGCATTTTTAAATTCGAGTGTGCATTTTGGAAAAAAAGTGTGCATATGCACAGTAAAATGCACAAAAAAACCCTGCTCCAGGAAAATGAGCAACCAAGCCCTATCCTCTGATAGGCGTACCGTCAGATCCGGCCGTTTGAGATTACCAAGAGATCCGACCAGAGCAATCAAGGCCGTCCGACCCCCTTTCCGGTTTTGCAATTGCTGGATGTCCAACTCCAGGTCTTCCAGATGTGGTGGGATCTGCTCGAGAGTGGGGCCAATCGGCTTCCGCTCGGACAGAAAGCAAAGTCGAAGCGCGCGAAGACTCGGTCGGTCGTGAAGCAGGTCCACACACTCCGGAGTGGCCTGGGAGAGAAGGGAAATTCGACGAGGTCGAGACAGTTTCCCCAGAACGAAGCCCAGCAGCGTCTCCGGGGAAATGGAACGACCCGGAAAGATGGCACAGCGTTTGACGTGATCCAAATCCACAACCAAATTGTGGACGGTCACCAGATAGGATTGGAGGATCGCATCGCGAAAGCGGCGACAGACCGACTCCAGGGGGACTCGACGCTTCCACGGGAAATGACAAAAAATCCGGCTGAGAACAGAAATCGGTAAATCCTGAATGGAAGTCGTCATGGTTGCGCTGAAACGAACAAAGACAGAATCACTGTGAAATACCCTTAAACAAATTGGATACAGTCCGCTGGGGTTTACCTTGGGAGAAAAGGTAGGAGTGGGAAGAAAGTGGATCCAAAGATTAAGCAGTGTAAATAATAGAGAATATATAATCTAAATGCAGTAAACTAAACTGTTTTCTAGCCTAAGTGCGTGAAAATTTAGTTTTCATTGCAAAATTTTGAAACTTACACCAGAAATTACAAGTGGAAAAATGCCGGAGAAAGTTAAACTAATTTCAGACCTTATTTTGACTGTTTTTAAGTTTCAGGCGTCGACTGGTTGGTTTATCAGTTTCAGGTGCGGAAACACTTTATCACAGGGTTGGTGCCCGGATTTTTTGGATGCTCGGTCCACCAAATCGCACACGAGCGGACCGCTGCTATCGTCACACAAGTCTCGTATTTTCCAGCACAATAGTTTGAGCTCAGAATGCCCCCAGCAAATAGTATACTTTGAAATTCCTCGCATTGGTACCGAATTTGTTTATCATCACCTCTGCAATGGTACACAACTTTTATTATGACCCTACAATCAGGCCCGCACCCAGGATTTTGAAAAGGGGGTCCAAGGTAAAACGTAACGGGGGTCTGGGGGCGGAGCCCCCCAGAAGTTGAAGAATTTTTGCATTTTTGCCCAAAAACAGTACATTGGACGTTTATTTCTGGCAAAAAGTAAATTATCGCGCCGGAGGCGCGAGTTTTTTAAAAATAGCAGTTTTTGCCATAAAAATAGCAAAAACTTTCCATTTTGTCATCCCAAAAGGGGGGTGTCTAGACCCCTTGACCCCCCCCCCCCCTGGGTGAGGCCTTGCCTACGATTACTGGTTTAGAACGGCCGCGGTACGGCTAGACACCAGCATAGTACAGATATTTGTCAACAACACTGAAATTTGAGCAGAAAATTTTGACACAACTAATACAAGACTGAATGCTAATTCAACCAAACTATATCAGTTTAAAAACCGTTGACTCCATTGACACCATAACGCATGATACAAATAGTTTGTAATTTTCTATCTCACTTTGCCTTCAATACTGAAAAATATGACTGAGCCAGCAGCCACTGACCGCAGGGCAAGAACGGCCAAACCAGTAGCAGTTTTTGGCGGCCGGCAAGCTCAACTCTGCCGTTATAAAACCCTATACGGTACCCACACACGGTGAACCATCTATTGCCAGGTACCGTTGCAGCATGATCTTAGACATGAAAACTTAGTCTTAGAATCCAATTTTCATTTACGAGATATTTTGTGTCCGTCATGCGAGTCGGGCTGGGGCTACCGTCATGTTTTCGCAATCTTTCTTGTTCTTGCACTCCTATGACTATATCCAGCCAGCACAATTCATTTACTGCAGAACCGTTAACACACACATTTAATCGCAAGACGCCTAATGAACTAGCAACTGCCCCTTTTATTAAACGTTAACAAAAATGTTTACTATTCCATCCAATATTATACTCTGTTCATTAAAGCAATAACGAATTATGCGGTAACATAGAATAACACATGATATGACCGACCAGACAGCAGACTGCGTAGATTTTGGCACTAATATTTCCCGTAACGTATATATAACAAAACAAATGCATTCAGTTCAGTACAAAGACAAACTTTTCTCAAGCGTCAGAAGAATCTCAATTTAAAATTTTGGAGAATTTTATTCATTTTGGAGATTTTTATTTTTTAAAATTTAAATTAACCAGCCACATTACTAAACTAGATTTCTCAATATTTAATATCCAAATCTAACGAAATTTGAAAACTAGTATTTAATGATGTAAATGCTAAATACTACGCTTGAGATTAACAAGTAGCAATGCAGTTAAACGCATCGAACCGTTACATTAGCATTAGCTACTAGGAGAAACAATCATAACAACAATTAATACGCAACTATGTCTGGATTTCAGGGGGGGGGAAAGCAGGAATGGAGTGTTAACTAACTTTTCAGCACCCCCACCCCCAACTCCACCCCTTTCCCCCGTTTCTGGACTTCCCCCACCAAATTTGAGTTAAGATGTCCTGAAGGCGCAGAATTTTATAGATTTGTGGTCCTATTTTCAAAAATAATTATATAATTTCGCCGTAATTTTTTGATCTTAAGCCTCCAATTGTTTCGCTGCTAAAACGAGCTTTGGACATTTTTTATTTAGCTCAGCATAATTCTATAGAAAACAGGCTAATTCTAGTGCAGTTGAGATTTACTTTATATATATACTTTAGATTCACATTCGACGATTGATCTCCCCCACCACAAATTTGCTTAAAGCAAACCCAGCACACTTAGGCTCAGCACGATTATTTACTACTAAAAATACAGGTCTGGCATATAAAACAGCGAATAGTAACACAACAAAAACTTCATTGCTTTCAACAAAATAAGAACACACTACAGATGAAAACACTATATAACCTGAAAGTAAACCCCAACTTATTCGATCAAACAAAAACAACCAAAGGCAGAATCACAAATAATGTTCAATATACATTAGGTCTTGTATATCTTAAACTTATACTGAGCTAACCAAAAGCTGACTTCAAATTCGTGTTCTACGCCCCCAAAAGCCTGCAATTTTTCAACAAAACAGGAGACACAAAATTGTTCGGTTTCCCTTAGAAGTTGCAATAACTCGAATGTCGCTAAATCGAAAAATTCTGCGATATTTATTTGAACTGAGCGTGGTCGCAAACATAGCCTGGATTTTTTACTGGGGGGACCCCTCCCCCCCCCACTCACCCTAGTGCTTAGAGCCCTTGGAAATAGCCAAGCTTTTATATATATATATAGTATTTTTTTGCTAAAAAATTTTCAAAAATGTTACGTATTTTTTGAGCGCATTTTAGCTTAGTTATAGCAGCATAATGTGGAAAACATGCTATTTATACTGTTTTCGCTGCATTTTAAGCCAATTTTCTCCACCCCCCCCCCAACTTGCCTCCCCCAAAAAATATACCACTGATTCAAAGAGCTTTGAAATATAGCTTAATCATAGCGCAGAGAAGCTCAAAAGTGTCCGAGCAAAAAACACTGGTGCCCATCACAGATGTGGCGACCAGAGATGAAACCGGGTCACTATTTGCTGACCCGGTGACCCGGTCGACCCCTGACCCGGTGACCCGGTGACCCGGTATTTCTGAAAATTCAGGTTTAAGCTTGGAAAAATTAAAAATACTTATATTGGGGTGTGGCGAGTGTTTTTTTACCTTTTTGGACATTTTTTGCGTCTAAACCAAGAAGTTGGGCAAAAGTTTTGCTTTATTTAAAGTACGTTGGGAAGTATGTAAGTATTGTAAGTAAACCGGAAAAAATCAAAACGGATTTGCACGATTTCGCATTCAATATGATGTGAAGTAAACTACATGGATTTTTGAATCAAACAAATTTAACAAATGTTTTGCCAAAGCCATCACATCATCTAATTCCAATTATATGGCTTAACATTAGCACTTGTGTGTTTTATCATTATATATTTTAGCAAAATATTCTATTTAGTTGTATGGTTGAGGTTTCACTCCGCACAGATGAAATATTCTTGCTTATGGCTAAGATTCAGACAATATATTGTATGAATAAAATCAATCACAACTCCATTAGTTCCTAAAGATAAGCTATAACAATTGCAAAAACAGTGCAAAGCAAAACTCAAAATCTGTAAACCTTGTTTTACTGTCATTTTACTTCTTACCGAGATTTGAAACACACAGCCTGAACTCCTTCTCCAAAAATGATAGCATCAGTGAAAAATCAGTAGATGGAGCATGGAAAATTTTAGATTTTAAACTAAAAATTTCAGACTCTAAGGGCCCATGTAATTATATTAATTTTCTAGTTAAGATTCGACGCAATCATTGTTGTTTCAAACCTATCTAAGCTTGACATTACAGTACAAATATTATAAGGACACTACAGCGACAAGCATTTAAAAATCTACACGATTAAGCTAAGAATATTTCTGTTACTAGTTTTTTCAGTAATTATTGAAGTTTTCAGTTGGAAAAAACTGGTAAAATCTCTGAAAGATGTGAAATAACAGCAAAAAATTCCCCAATCAGAAATACCGGGTCAAGACCGGGTCAGAGCTTCTGACCCGGTGACCCGGTCCATATAGTGACCCGAACTGACCCGGTGACCCGGTGACCCGGTTTCATCTCTGGTGGCGACGTCTGAATTCAGGAGGCTCCCGCTCACTGAAAAGACAAACTCGTTTTCCGGGCATTTCAAATTGTTACTCAAATCACCAAAAATTAGGTCTATATATATATATACATATTTTTACGCACATTAACCTTAAAGCTTAACAGTTCACATTTCGTACAGATCTCCACCCTTTTCGGTGAACCCTTTCCTAACAAAGGGGGAGGGAGGGAGTATATATATACCTTCAGGGGCGTATCCAAGATTTTGAAAGGGGATTTTGATAAAAATTTGCTGAAAAGGAGGGGCGTTGACAAAAGTTTACATTTTTTGTATATAATGGGATATTGATAAAATACAGCCCGAAAAGAGGGAGTTTCAACCACCAAAACCCCAAAACGCCTATGGACACCTTACGTGTTCGGAAGAATCAGCCAACCTTCAACACACAGCATAACAGTGACAACAAAACTAAAGTACTCAAAACAGCAACAGAACGTAGTAATAACAACCAAAAATACGTTTTACACATCCTACATTTAAGTTCGCTTGAAGCTGAACTTGTTGTAGTGAAATATTGCAAACAAACTCCCGTAGAAAACCACAAAATCCGACCAAAAAACTGATTACTGAAACAATCTCAATTTTCCGCCGCTTCTTCTTCTTCTTCGTCTTCAGTTTCGCTTTCCGTTTCACTTTCACCATCACAGGCCTCGCACACAGTGATTTTCAAAAAGTAGGAAAAAAGTAGGAAGAAAATTTCAAAAAAGTAGGAAAAAGTAGGAAATAAAAGTAGGAATTTGAGCAAAAAAGTAGGAATTTTTCCATGCAAAACTGCATTCCATTAACCTTAATTGCAATGCATAAAATCAGCTATATATATACTCAATGAGCGAAGATGGATCCAGGACTGGGCACTAATAGATAGTACTTCCTGCAAGCAAAGGTCACCGTTATTCCCCGTAAAGGCGAAAAATGATTGAAAAATTAGCAGTCAAAATATATATATATATATAAATCTTTAATTTTTTGAGATTTTCTAAAAAATTTGGCATATATAGTCAAGCGGGGAAAAAAACCCACTTTTTTTTCTTGGACCAGAACTTTCGACTGGTTTGGGTTAGCACGACTTTGATACTATATTTAATTAGGGTTTGCCCTAAGCTTTCGAATGAGGTATAGTTTGTCTCTCTAGACCCTGCCGTTATGGAGAAATTAAAGTTTTCCGTGTCGGGAAAAAAAACCCAATGCGGGAAAAAAAACCCATCGGCGGGGAAAAAAAACCCACCCGGATTTTTTGCTGGAAGCGTGCCAGAACAATTTTGACGGTGTCATTCGAAAGAGCGGGTTGTTTTTAGTAGGTCTACATCGAAAAATACCAACATTTTTGAAAAATTTCAGAAAAAATTGAATTTTGAAAATTTTGTATGTTTAACACGTAAACATAGGCAAATTTTGGAAATTTTTTAAAAGTGTTTATTTTTGGCAGTTTAAGCATCCTATCGTGTAGAAAACGTGTTTTTCCTGTATTTAGAGCCAAACTACACCCATTTTAAGGCAGAAATAAGCATTTTTGGCCAAAATTGAAATTTTGGCTTGAAATGGCACCATGTCCGATTTAGACCCCCTGGACCACCCATAACAGAACGAACCCGGGTAAAACCTATACCAACTTAATCTATAGGCTCTATTAAACAAATGTATGTATTAGTTTGACCTTTCCTGCTAACGGTTAGAAAAATATTCAATTTTGAGAAGTGGGTTTTTTCCCCGCCGATGGGTTTTTTTCCCGCCAACTCTAGGTCACCCCCAGGTCGCACCGGAGGGGTTAGAGCAGTGTGGCATATATCATCATGAAGCCCAACAGATGCCCTACACATACATACTATCCGCTTTGGTCTAGGTCTTGCCAGTAGTTCAGGGTGGCCAGCCAAAGTTTGCCAAATTTCGGCACTTGGACGGACCAAAATTTTCGAAAATTTCAAAGTCCCAAAAAATTTGCAGGGAAGCAGTGGGAACAACAATAATGCAGCCTCTAGGGTTATTTTTGACGCTCTTCAAGATAGGCTATTAAAATCCTATATAGCTCATACCGGTAAGCCCACACTGGAGGTGGGTTTTTTTTCCCCGCATATTAAAATGGGATTTTTTTTCCCGCTTGACTATATATTCTCTAAAAGCTTTTAAGCTTTCTGCTACAATTTCTTCCCGAAATCGCCGAACTGACACAATTAATAAATCCGTCAGTTCTACAATTTTTACAAGACGCTATATCTCTTCTCCTTTCGAAACTATTTATTAGAGCTTACGTACTGAACATGGCAGAATAATCAGTAGCCAGTAAAATTAGGTGTGGCCATAACAGACGATTAGGAATTTCTCTATCACAACATGTATATATTTTCCATCAATTTTCAGTATTTTCCAATGTAGCTAGTTTTTTGATTAGTTTTTAATTCAAGCGGGACCATTCTTATCTGGCTTTTTCCAAGGCAGAAATTTCTGGAGTTTGGAAGTCTGGGGGGGAGGGTCCTTCCAGGTCTGGAGGGGGCACAGTCTTCTGGCGGAGGCGGCTAAAATTTTTTCGTAAAATGCTTAAAAATATACATAGCTATTTTTTTGCTCCTGAGCTAAAAATTATGTAATTTTTCGCCTAGTATTAAGGTTAAAATAGCTAAAAATGGCATAAAAATCCTAATCATAATAAATTATTTGAAACTTTACACTCAACACCCTATTTTTCTGTTGCCTTTTGAAGTCTGGAGGGCCGGTAGGCCCTAATCCTGTTGGGAGGCGACCCAAATATGGGGGGGCCGATTTCAGGGGGGTCTCTACCCACTGTAGGAAAAAGCCAGCGTATTGGAGAATCCGAATTGACAATTTCCCCCCTGTTTAGGACCCAACAGAAAGTTTAGATTAGACCCCACATACCCCATAATTTATCAAATTTTTCGATTTTTACAATATATAAATATTCAAAAAGTTCAGTTCAGTTCCAATTTCAGCACATAATACACAGATTAGCATAAACATATCTTTTTAAAGACAACACAGACGAGGCACTTTTTTCAAAATACAAACAAAATTTTTAGTTCCACTCATCCACATATATTTTCGTAGAATTATTGCATAATAAATTTTGAACAATAAAAAGCAGCCAGATTATTCTTACCAGGTCAGAGACTTTCTCCAAAATCGAACCTGTGCATTTTAGTGTGTTTCTAAAAATGTGTTTTTTCTGAAAATTGATTTTTCGCGACTTTACAGCGTCTACAACTATTTTTTCTACATACAGAACATTCCTGGCTACTTTGACACCATGGCTACTTGGACACCAGAGACGAAAGCGAACAGGCAGTGACTTGTAATGTGAATGGGAAAATTGGAGCGCTTACGTATGTAAATGTATATAAAAGATTTCGGGAAGCACACAAGGGGGTCCGCAGGCCCCAGATGTTGAGGAAATTTCAAAAAATCACTAAAAACCACAGTGGCAATGTTTAATCTGTTATTATAAATGAAGCCAGTTTGAATTTGTAAAGTGCACAATTTAAATATATATACTTATCTAGACATTTTCAGCACAAAGTAGCGAATAACTACGTTATTAACTGTGTTTGCGAGAAAACGTGTGCGAAAACATAGCAAAAATACAACAAGCAAATTATGATTTGCCTATGTATAATCAAAATTTAGAATTGCGATGAGTACGTACCATCAAGCAATGATGCAAGGACTTCAAGGCAAGTTAGGTAAACGAGTCTTCAATAGAATTTCAAAACCACAAATGCGCCGCAGGCGCAAAATGTTTTCCAGAGAACAGCCTGTAGTTAGAACTTTTTAAAAAATTTCCAAATTTTTGCGATTTTAACCGTTTTTCTAAGAAAAATTATGAGTTCCTGCAAAAAAGTAGGAAAAAGTAGGAATTTTCAACTAAAAGTAGGAAAAAAGTAGGAGGTGAAGAAAAAGTAGGAAAAAAGTAGGAAAAGTAGGAAGCGTGCGACCACTGCCATCATCATCTTCATCAACATCCATATTTTCTGTTTCACTGTCACATTTTATGATTTGTTTCAGTAGATTGTCTTTGGACAAAATCTCCGCTCGCTCCGGCAGTCGCAGAAAGGCATCCGAATTTCGTCGAATCTCCCGAAAACAGCACTCCTTCAAACCGCCCAGCCCGTACAGATCCCCCATCAGAAGCAGTCGACCCATGGACTCCGAGCTGACCTGCGAAATTAGGACCTTCTGACACCAGAAAACCAATTCCTGAAGTTGATAGGAATGGGCTAGCGGCAGGAGTTCCAGCACATGACAGATGTCCAAACGGGCCAGACGGGCGGTGTACAGATAGCGAAGAAAGGCGAGCAGAACGGACCGATCGCAGTTCAACTGGAGACTACGAGTCTGGGATTCGCGCAAATCGGATTCCAGATTTCGCCGAAGGACGGGCACTTCGGCCAGAATCAGCGAATGAACGAAAAAGACGGCGCCATCGTTGCTGCGAATTCGGAAGTCGGACAACTTGGAGGACTGTGCGCCGCTGGCAACCTCTCGGAAGAGTTGTCGACGCAGACTGGAGCGTTGTCTAAGAGGACTCACACCAGGTTCATGGAGCAGACGAAATTCCAGTCGAAAGCTGTGATCCTGCTGGCAATCCAAATCCAGCCCCAGCCGGAAGGTCTCATTATGTCGACAGCAGACGGGGGTACTCGCCACGTCGAACAGGAACTGGGGTCGACGAATTTCCACACTGTCGAATTCATCCGTACTGCTGCGAAATGTGCCACGACAGATCATCTTTCGATACTTCCTGCCCGGAGTGTTCCCGCGATACTCACGATACTTGTACTTTTCCTGCATCGTAATGTGAACCTGCAGTCCGTAGGCCAGAGTGTAGTAGGACTTGGCAATCTTTGCACTACGTATGGGGATATCAATGCTCACAATTGAGGACATCTTTCCAGTTAGATAATATTCAGCGGTCAACAAAATCAGGTTGTCGGTTGACGGCTAAAAAGTAAAAATGCATACAGGTATATACACACTTTAACAAGGGGGGTATGGGGGGGGGGGTACGGGACCTCTCAAAAATTGGAGGTTCGGTACAAGGGCTAGCAATATCAGGGCCAAGGGACAAGGGACAGTGCCAGGAAAGGTAGGCCGCCAAACTAAAAAATAGAGAATTTTAGCCAAAAATAGCCAAATTTTTTAAAATTTGAAAAATTTTCTAAAAAAACGCAAAAAAACTGCTTATTGTGCTCTACAATGGCTGTACAATAGCGAATTTAGCGTTATATTTACGTATATACATTTTGTAAAAATTGCACTTGAAAAATTGCAAAATTTTCTGCTTGGACCCTCCCCCCAAATTTGAGATAAAGGTATGTACAAGCTGGGTTTATTTTACTAGGGGGGGGGGGGGGCGCGCGGCGCTCCCCCCCACTTTTTGGGTTCCCCCCCCCCCCCACTCGAGCACCTCCCCCCCACTCGTTCCCCCCCACTTTTTTCGGCTTCCCCCCCCCACTCACTATAGGGTGCCCAGAAAATGCCAAATTTTTAGGATTTATGGTCAAAATTTTCAAAAATTTTCCGGCTTCGCCGGAATTTTTTGGTCAAAAATCGTCTTTTTTGGTGCTAAAACACAATTTTTGAGCACTTTTAAGCTTAGTTATAGCAGTATATGTGGAAAACAGGCTTTTTATACGGTATTTTTGGCATTTTTTGCCCATTTTATTCCCCCCCCCCACTGGGGGGCTCCCCCCACTTTTTTTCGCCTAAAGTAAACCCAGTACAAGGGCAGATAAAATTCGGCCTAAAACAGGTACAGGACCTTTCAGGAACCGGTACCCTTGTTAAAATGTGGTAGGCATGTGACGTTGCGTTTACAAAAATAAAAGCGCTCCGATGGAGAAGGAAGAAAAATGCAATGTCGGTAGTGTGACATGAGGTTTTAAGAGACCAGACAGAGGAATTGCTGGATTTCTTTCGGGTACTTTTTGCTCTTACGGCCTCAATCTTTTACGAAAATAGTCAACATTTACGAGAAAATAGTCAACATTTACGAAATAAACTATTTTCGTGCTCTTTAACCTTCTGGAACCAATCCAGTAGTTTTAGGTGAAAAGATAAGGATTTTTCAGTTTTTGACATTATTCTCTCAATAGAGAGTCGAGAACCAGGTTGGTTGTTTTGACAGGAAAGAGGGTATATATGTCGAAGCCAAATAGACAAATCTGCCAGATAGCTATCTGACATAAAATGTTTGCCAGATAGCAAAATAAGATTGAAACACCTACCTTTACTTAAGTATCTGGCTTCTCAGGTAGTTATCTGGAGTAAATTTTAAGGCGTTTGTCTATCTGGCAGAAAGTAAAATTGCCAGATAGACAAAAATGCCTTGAAATTTATGCCAGATAGCAAAATGCAAACGCAGAGAACAATAAAGTTCAATTAAGTGTCACAAATGACAAATTATGTTATTCAATAAGAGCATAATAGTGAAATTTTTACGAGTGCTAAGAGATATATATCAAACTTAAAATTAATTTTCTAAACTAATGCGGAACTAGGTATTTTGAAAAATATTGGATATTTCTCAAGTTGTTTACGATCAGTGTTTGGTTTGAACCGCTGAAATTGGAAAAGCACACGTACCTGAGTAAAATACTAATTGTTTCATTTTCATTTAAGTAAGCAATGGTAAAATGTAAAAACGTTAACCTCGGGGTTTCGGTCAAAAATAGCGTCATTCACAGAAATGAACAATAGTTTTAAAATCTAGACAAAATTGAATTTCTTAAAAAATTTGAAATTTGATTTTTGCTATATATCATAGGGGTCGCGGCAGCGACCCCTATAATATGTGTGAAAAGTGGCTGGAGACAGTGTAAAATAAGCTGCGCAGAAGCTGCGCAAAATCCTGCGCAGATCCTGCGCAGATTTCATGCGCAAATTGTAGAGCACATCGAGTTTAGTATGTCTGTGAAGTTTCAGCCCCGTATCACTTACCGTTAAAAAGTTGTGCCCCGGACCGGTTATGGCGGCGATGTTTTTTTTTCCGGTTTCTCCTATTTGATGGTTGTATTGTACATAATGTTCGCCGCTTTCACGTGATCTGCAGCGGTGGGCCAACCTAAAGGGCTATGGGGTCTAGTAGTACCCTCTAAAGAATTTAAGAATCACAACTTTTTTTGCGCCGCAGCTGCGCCACAGCGCCGCAAAGTCGGCTCATAGCGAAAAGTGACCATTTTTGTGGTCGTCGCTCAGGTCGAACGTTACGAGCTGGAGCTGATTTCTTTTTATATTCAGAAATTACATATATTGAACTAACTAACGGTCCAGGTTGCGTTTCTCTATCACTTCCCTAGCGACCACAGTGGCCCGTCAAAAATGGCGAAAATTCGAAAAATGAAAAATCGAAATTTATCCCTATCTATTCAACTTTGAAAGCTCAAATCTTCCATACAATGGTTTTCTGGCACGGAGAATCGATTCCCGCAGTCAGTTTTACCGTCAGACCCACCCATCTTGCTGGGCTGGTTCCATTTTGCAGTCGGGAGGGTCAAGTCGGAAACCGCTTCCTGGAGGTCCATAGTAGGCTTTACCTGGCCTCTCAAAACTTTGTCTATAGGGGTTTTCTGGTGCGCCCAGGTCATTCCCGGTATCCGTTTTGCCGTAGGACTCATCCATCTTGCTGTGCTGGTTCCACTTTGCCGTCTGGAGGGTCATGTCGGCAACCGCTTCCTGGAGGTCCATACTGGGCTCTACTTGGCGTCTCAAAACTTTGTCCATAGGGGTTTTCTGGTGCGCCCAGCTCATTCCCGGTATCCGTTTTGCCGTCCGACGCACCTATTTTGCTGGGCTGGTTCCACTTTGCCGTCGCGAGGGTCAAGTCGGAAACCGCTTCCTGGGGAGGTCCATAGTAGGCTTTACCTGGCCTCTCAAAACTTTGTCCTTAGGGGTTTTCTGGTGCGCCCAGCTCATTCCCGGTATCCGTTTTGCCGTCCGACGTACCTATTTTGCTGTGCTAGTTCCACTTTGCCGTCGGGAGGGTCAGTCGGGTGGAGGGGGTCAAGTGGTCGAAATAAAAATTTTTCAAAAGTGGTCAAATTTGGTATCAAACGAAAGCTCTAAGTGAGCTGAGCAACTTTTGTCATAGAATTGCATGCTCAAAGTGCCTGTAGAGTGCTGCGGTGGGGTGGGGTGGGGACTTAGGCGATTTTCGGTCAAAAATGAAATTTTTCAAAAGTGGTCAAATTTGGTACCAAATGAAAGCCCTAAGCGAGCTGAGCCACTTTTGTCATAGAACTGCATGCTCAAAGTGGCTGTGGAGTGCTGTGGTGGGGTGGGGTGGGGACTTGGGTGATTTTCGGTCGAAAATGAAATTTTTCAAAAGTGGTCAAATTTGGTACCAAATGAAAGCCCTAAGCGAGCTGAGCAACTTTTGTCATAGAACTGCGTGCTCAAAGTGGCTGTAGAGTGCTGGGGTGGGGACTTAGGCGATTTTATATATAGGTCAAAAATGGAATTTTTTAAAAGTGGTCAAAGTTGTGTCAAATGAAAGTCCTAATCGAACGGAACAACTTGTCATGGAGCCACCCACACAAACTGGCTGTGTCAAATAACGTCACGTGCCTATGAAACTGTTGTCTTTACTTCTTTAACCGGAATTTAAAGGATATATAGACACAGCCAACACACACATATTATCCTCTTTTGTGCGGAGCATTTTTGTTACTTGTTATATATATACGTATAAGTTGTTTACATTGCTAAGCAATGCTTAGTTTAATTTAACTATAAGTTATAAACCGCTAGTTCTGTCAAAACAATGCAAAAATAATACAGAAACCACAGAATTACAGAAATTATACACTGCAATTATGCTCTTATTAAATAACATAATTTGTCATTTTTGACACTTAATATTGGACTTTATTGTTCTCTGTGTTTACATTTTGCTATCTGCTGGCGTCAACTGCAAGGCATTTGTCTGACAACTAGGGGGGAAAATGCCCTCGACGGGCAACCAACTTGGTAGAATAGGGAAAGACTTGAATGTTAAATACACGGTGCATGGTTACAATTGAGATTCTGCTGAAGCGGAAAAATGCCGTTTCTCAGCGACTAAAATGACAGAAACCAGCTTTGTGCGCCGAATAGGGAATCCACTCGGCGACTAAAATGAAAGAAACCAGCTTTGTGCGCCGAATAGGGAATCTACTCGGCGACTAAAATGAAAGAAACCAGCTTTGTGCGCCGAATAGGGTATCTACTCGGCGACTAAAATGAAAGAAACCAGCTTTGTCGCCGAATAGGGAATTCCCTCCTTCCGCCCTATTCGCGCGAACTTATCGTCTTTCGGGAGGAAATATATAGGTAATTATTCTGTTAGGAACTGCAAACGTAAGCATTGCGCTCAATATGACATTTCCCCTACCGATTGCGTGGTGACTAGGGGTGGCGCTAGATTAATTTCTTTTTTAGCTATGGGATCCGTAAATATTTTATGCATACAACCGCTAGCAGGACCAACAGAAAGCAACAATAAGTATATGCAGTTTAAACAATTTAAACAGTCCTTGTGCTAAAACATATATATATATATATATATATATATATATATATATATATATATATATATATACAGAGAATCTTTAGAGTGCCAGTTGGAGAAGTTTTAACAATTGGAGAAATATCGTCAACTAATGGCGATTATCCCCGAAGTTGAAGTAAAGTCCAAACAGAATTGGCGAAAAGCCATTTTAAAAACCTTTTTCTTGAATAATTTCATACTTTTAATTTCATATATATATATATATATACAATCAATCGCATTTCATTTTATATAATGTTTGATTGTATCAATTCTCGGCAAGCTCAGCACAGAGCACACCTATATATCACTGGCGGATCCAGGATTTCGTGACGGGGGGGCGGCAAAATTTTTTCAGCGGGGGGTCTGGGGGGCGGAGCCCCCCAGAACTTGAAGAATTTTTTGTTTTTGCAATAAAATCGGTACTCGGATCTTTAATTCTTTTTATACTGAAGAACTGAACAAATTTTTTAAAATTCTTGACATTTTTAGGCAAAAAATGGTAATTTTCTCCGAAAAATCGGATGCATTTCAAGCTTTTTCTTCACAAATGCAATAAATATGCGGTTAAAAATTAGAATATTCGCGCCGAAGGCGCGAAATTTTTTGGTTTTTTGCTCTTTTTCCTCTTTCTCTCCTTAATTTTTCCTACCTTCGAATCGCGACGGGGGGGGGGCGGCCGCCCCCCCCCCCCCCCCCCTGGATCCGCCCCTGCTATATATATATATGCTCTCAATGTTTCTGATAGCACATCGAAGACAGCGTATTTATGTCTGTGAAAACCTCGACTTACGTAAGTGCTTGATAAAACTGTTGTTTTGCATTCTGAAGTAATTGTGCCATTCTGAAGCTCTCTCATTATTCAGCAAAGCAACACATATATAACAGGCTTCAAAGTTCGCGCGAATAGGGCGGAAGGAGGGAATTCCCTATTCGGCGACAAAGCTGGTTTCTTTCATTTTAGTCGCCGAGTAGATACCCTATTCGGCGCACAAAGCTGGTTTCTTTCATTTTAGTCGCCGAGTAGATTCCCTATTCGGCGCACAAAGCTGGTTTCTTTCATTTTAGTCGCCGAGTAGATTCCCTATTCGGCGCACAAAGCTGGTTTCTGTCATTTTAGTCGCTGAGAAACGGCATTTTTCCGCTTCAGCAGAATCTCAATTGTAACCATGCACCGTGTATTTAACATTCAAGTCTTTCCCTATTCTACCAAGTTGGTTGCCCGTCGAGGGCAAATCCCCCCTAGTTTCGCTTATTTTTCCGCTGCAGAGAAAATTATGTCAGAGAAGTTGCATATATACACAATGTAAGCAAAGCTAGCTACCGCAAACAGGATGGATGAAAAAGTTCTAGTTCAACTGAATGTATTTGCTGAAACGGAAAAATGCCTGTTAATAGCCTTTGCAGAACTTTATACACGGTGCGTCATCTTAGGCTGGAAGGCCACTGTTCATGGCCCCTACA
Organism: Trissonchulus latispiculum; assembly: GCA_030248195.1. Classification (NCBI taxonomy): domain Eukaryota; kingdom Metazoa; phylum Nematoda; class Enoplea; order Enoplida; family Ironidae; genus Trissonchulus; species Trissonchulus latispiculum. The sequence goes on along the minus strand of JASAND010007692.1, from coordinate 8,987 downwards.
GAACATTATACACGGAGCGTTATCTTAGGCTGGAAGGCCACTGTTCATGGACTTTTCAGAACTTTTTACACGGTGCGTCATCTTAGGCTGGAAGGCCACTGTTCATGGCCTTTTCAGAACTTTTTACACGGTGCGTCATCTTAGGCTGGAAGGCCACTGTTCATGGCCTCTACAGAACATTATACACGGAGCGTTATCTTAGGCTGGAAGGCCACTGCTCATGGCCTTTTCAGAACTTTTTACACGGTGCGTCATCTTAGGCTGGAAGGACACTGTTCATGGCCTCTACAGAACATTATACACGGAGCGTTATCTTAGGCTGGAAGGCCACTGTTCATGGCCTTTTCTGAACTTTTTACACGGTGCGTCATTTTAGGCTGGAAGGCCACTGTTCATGGCCTCTACAGAACATTATACACGGAGCGTTATCTTAGGCTGGAAGGCCACTGTTCATGGCCTTTTCAGAACTTTTTACACGGTGCGTTATCTTAGGCAGGAAGGCCACTGTTCATGGCCTTTTCAGAACTTTTTACACGGTGCGTTATCTTAGGCTGGAAGGCCACTGTTCATGGCCTTTTCAGAACTTTTTACACGGTGCGTTATCTTAGGCAGGAAGGCTATTTTAAAACCCAACCAGCACCGTAACCTTGGATATGCAGTTATATATATATACATGACAAAAGCTGCTCTGCTCATTTTGGGCTTTCATTTAAAGCCAGATTTGACAACTTTGTAAATTTTGATTTTTGACCAATTAGGACCCCTTGCCAGGGCGCCACAGGTCGCTAGAGACCAGTTTGGAGGGGTCCTCCAATGAGATAAAATGTTCGCCTCACCAAGGGCTTTCATTTGATACCAAACTTGAAAACCTTTCAAAAAATTGATTTTGGACCGGTCCGGACCCTAGTCAGGGCGCCACAGGCCGCTGGGTCCACTTTGGAGGGGTCCTCCGATGACAAAAAATGTTCGCCTCACCAAGGGCTTTCATCTGATACCAAACTTGGCCACTTTTGGAAAAATCGATTTTTGGCCATTTTGGACCGGTCCGGACCCTGGTCAGGGCACCACAGGCCGCTGGATCCACTTTGGAGGGGTCCTCCAATGACAAAAAATGTTCGCCTCACCAATGGCTTTCATTTGATACCAGACTTGGCCACTTTTGGAAAAATAGATTTTTGGCCATTTTGGACCGGTCCGGACCCTGGTCAGGGCGCCACATGCCGCTGGGTCCACTTTGGAGGGGTCCTCCAATGACAAAAAATGTTCGCCTCACCAAGGGCTTTCATTTGATACCAAACTTGAAAACTTTTCAAAAAACCGATTTCGGACCGGTCCGGACCCTGGTCAGGGCGCCACAGGCCGCTGGGTCCACTTTGGAGGGGTCCTCCGATGACAAAAAATGTTCGCCTCACCAAGGGCTTTCATTTGATACCAGACTTGGCCACTTTTGGAAAAATCGATTTTTGGCCATTTTGGACCGGCCCGGACCCTGGTCAGGGCGCCACAGGCCGCTGGGTCCACTTTGGAGGGATCCTCTAATGACAAAAAATGTTCGCCTCACCAAGGGCTTTCATTTGATACCAGACTTGGCCACTTTTGGAAAAATCGATTTTTGGCCATTTTGGACCGGTCCGGACCCTGGTCAGGGCGCCACAGGCCGCTGGGTCCACTTTGGAGGGGTCCTCCAATGACAAAAAATGTTCGCCTCACCAAGGGCTTTCATTTGATACCAGACTTGGCCACTTTTGGAAAAATCGATTTTTGGCCATTTTGGACCGGTCCGGACCCTGGTCAGGGCGCCACAGGCCGCTGGGTCCACTTTGGAGGGGTCCTCCAATGACAAAAAATGTTCGCCTCACCAAGCGCTTTCATTTGATACCAGACTTGGCCACTTTTGGAAAAATCGATTTTTGACCATTTTGGACCCGGTCCCCGGTCCGGACCCCTGGCCAGGGCGCCACAGGGGTCCGGGCGAAACCTACTATAGCCTATGCTGTAGTGCTCCCGCACCCCACCCCAAACCCCAAATAAGAGAGACCTGCTCACTGTAGATATTTCTGTAGAAGAGGTTAAAGTTGGAGTTGCGACACGGTAGCGCCCACCACCATCAGGGTGCCCCCCAGCCACATGGATAGGTCCTACAGCGAAACTAATGGGCCATTTAGATTCACCATATAGGGGTTCCTATTCGAATACGAAACCTCAGCCCAGCAGCTCTTATGTATAGGGCTGCCTACTCCGTAGGCCCAGACCCCCCTTTTACACACTAACTTTTGACCCCTGGCCAGGGCGCCACAGATAACCGACCAACACCAAACTCTCAAATGGAGACCTCCACCCTTGGGCCATGCCACATGAGCAATATGAGAGCCCGGCTTCGCTCGCTCCGTTCTATTTCGTGGCTAGAATATTTTCGGACTTGGGGCCATCTGGGGGGGGGGTCCGGGAACCGCGGAAAGTAATTTCCCCGGAATTGAGGAACTTTTTGTACAAAAAAAACCTAAAATAGTATGGCTCTGAAGGGTCTTCCGACCTGCACCCCTGGGGGAAAAAAAATGGAGAGAAACGCGACCTGCGCGGGGGGCCAATTTTCATATCTCAAGATCCACCCGGCCGATCCGGCTGAAATTTTCACAGCATGTACCCCTGCCCATAGGCTCTTCACACAAGAAGTTTCAGCCCGATCGGTCCACTCCTCCGCTGGCCCCAGGCCAAACAATGTCCAGATTATACACATTGCGTCAAATTTTCCCTATTCTAGGGGGAGCGCTAACGCGCTCCCCCTAATTATACGTTCTGCCAGATAGACAAACGGATCAAAATTTACGCCATGATAACTATCTGGCAAGCCAGATAGTCAAATAAAGGTGTTTCATTCAATCTTATTTTGCTATCTGGCATGCCAGATTAGATAACTATATATCTGGCAAGAACTTTATGCCAGATAGCTATCAGGCAGATTTGCCTATTTGGCTTCGGCCTATACACCTATGGTCACGGCACGGTCTCCAATTTTCGCCAAAAGTCGCCTGTTATGCTAATTTGGGGTGCTGATGCCGAATATGGGCTGAAATTTTATAGAAATTTATATATGAGGTGTACACCTGGGGGGAAACCCCTCCGGTCTCAAATCCACCCAAATGGACAAGTCCCGACCCCACCCTCGAAATTTTGGAGGCAGACCCCATCCCCAAATGGCCAAGATTTAAGGATTCGATGGCCTAAAAAGAATTGTGGCCGTTGAGGCCATTTGGCCTAAATTTTTCAACAAAATCCCAGTCAAATTTTATTTACGTTTATGTGAAAATGGTAGGTTTTCTAAATATTTACAAGTTTTTACTTCTATTCTGGACTGCGCACGCCAGCTACATTCTCTATTTATATATATATATATATATACTTATTCTCATTCAAGTCAGTTTTGTCACAATACGCCTATAAACAATTTCATGAATTTATGTATTTTTCGCTGCTTGCTTTCTCCTTTCTTTGCTTTCTCTAATCCGTGCTATGCTTTAAGGTGCTGGTATCGCTTTGTGTAAATTCGACCCTACAAGCTTCAATTCTATATGAAAGTGGATGAAACTTTCCAAATACTTTATTTTCGTGCTCTTTAACATTCTGGGACCAGTCCCGGATTTTTAGGTTTAAAGATAAGAAAGTTTTGGGTTTTGCCCTTATTCTCTCAGTACATAGTCGCTACACCGGATTGGTTGTTATGGCTGGAAAGAAGGCACCAAAATGAACATTTTTGCCTTTACAACTTTTGAGCTACCTCAAGTGGTTAAGGCAGTATAAGCCAAAAACGATTTTTGGGGTCAAAAAATGGCCATTTTTGACGAAATCAGTTTTTTCAAAATTACTGCCAACTCTTAAAGACAATTTCGGCTTATTTATACTCAATCGATACACCGTCCAATGGCGCATTTTATCAATACCTATTCGCTGGAGTTCGTTGCTTTAAGCTAGGGAATTCGCCGAAAAACCATTTTGGCAAAATTGCGATTATTTTGTTTTGAACATTGATTTCTCAAAAACTGTCCAATAGATTCGCGTGATTTTGGGCTGAATGAAAATTCGCCCTATTGCGGAGGGACATTTTTCTTGGTTTGAGCTAAAACACCTCCAGGTGTGAGAAAACTGAACAGAAAGTTGCGAAATTTCGTGTCATCGCGCATTTGCCGAATCTTCTGGAGTACTGAGACTTGTTGAGCCAAATCAAAAAATGTCCCTCGGCCCACATGTCCTTCATATCATGGCACAAGAAAAAATTTTGGCCGATTCCAGTTTTGAGAAATCGATTTTCAAAAATTTTTGGTCTATATTCAGTCTGTCAGATGTCAGCATGTCGGAAGTTTATTGCTATTATTTGCCAATTTTGTTAGTTTTGTAAGCTCATGTTAATGTACAGATAATAAGCTTTAAAACGATGTATAAAGCTCTTTCCAACTCCCAAAATTGCGAAAGTTATAGCGTTTTGAAAAATCACCACAAAAGCACTGCACAAAAGGATACCAGCACCTTAAACTGTGTTAACATTTGAATTATATAAGTTGTAGGTCTTTGCAATTTTCATCATAAATCTTCGCGTTCTATATCATTACTACTTTATCTCCATGACCAGGTTCTGATTTTGTCATTTTTAGCTGAAGTCATAGGACTTATATAGAAAATAGTGTTTTCTATGTTCATTAAAAACTGAGAGGAATTTCTGGAAATACACAGTATGAATACACAATTGTACGTATATATAATTTAAACAATGAGAACAACAGCGCTCAACCCAAAAACTAACAAAATGTTGATGGCCTAATTTTGTTCGGAGATGGATTAAAAAATTTCGGACGTTAAAGCCATTTGGCCTAAAGGTTTGGAACGAAATAGAAAACCCTGCAGACCCCACACCCACCTAACCAAGTTTTCCAGGTCTGATCCTCAAAATTTTGAAAATGTTGGCTCAAAATAATGAAACATCGAAATTTTTCCCAAAAATTTTATTTTTTCCAAAAAAATGACCGAATCGGTTGTATAGAGGTCGGGGGAAAACCAACCCTCGTTTGGACGATGGGAATGAGCTAGGAGGCTCAAATTTTTCACGCAAGTAGTTGGTAGGGCCCATCCTACCTACCACACAAAATTTGGGCTAAATTGGACCACTTTTGAGCGTTTTTTGACATTCTGGAGCTTGACCCCCCAAAAATTCAAAATTAGCCTATTTTTGAAGGCCTGTGGAAAATTTTCCATAGTAGTTAGACAATAACTTTTAATAGTTTCTATGAGAACAACATCCGCTCTTTCCAAAAATGTCGGTCTCGCCTTCCTACGACGCTTGGCAAGCTGTCAGCAGAATTTTTACAAAATTGGAAGAAAACCAAGGGGAGGGAAAAACCAATTTTTTATTTTACTGCCAAACTTCCAAAAATGGTTCTTAAACGCTCAAAAGTCGTCTACATAGCAAGTTTAATGCGCTGTTTTACATGGACAGCTCAAAATTGCATTTGGACTTCACAATTTTTCGCTAGCCGGTAAAAACCTCATTTTGGCGGATCGCCTGTTTAGCTAAGCTAAAGTGACTAAAACGTACTCCAGGAGTGTATACGAAAAAACACTATAACAACATTTATTTTAAGTTATTTCAGCAAATTTTGAAAGATATATATACAAGATTCTGTATTAAGAAAAAATCGAATTTTTCCCAAAACTTCCGTTTTTTTCGAAAAAATGACCAAATCGGTTGTAGTATTGTTAATTTTTGGATGGAAATAGCGCTTTTTTAGAAACATCGCAATTTTTTTCTTAAATTTTTTACCCCCTCCCCCAAATTCGATTTTGCCGGACCCCACCCACCCAAAACCGGGTGACCCCACCTACCCTAATTTCGGCTACCCCCACCCCAACTTTTTCTCAAGGTACACCTATGATTTGGGGGAGGAGGTAAAAATTTAAGACAAAATTGCGATTTTGTAAAAAACGCTATTTACAACCAAAAATTAGCAATATTACAACCGATTTCGCCAGTTTTTTCCAAAAAAAAGGAAATTTTACTATTTTTTCCAATTTTGAGCCAAATTTTTGGAAACTTTGGGGGTGGGCACTAGCAAATTTAGATGGGTGGGGTCTGGAATTTGGCCGTTTGGGGTGGGGCCAGCTTCCAAAATTTCGATGGCAGGGTCGTGACTTGTCCATTTGTGGGAGCTACACAACACGACACAAAACGACACCTATGCTCTTGCCTAAAATGGGCCAAAATTATATAAGTATATTTTTGGGGTGATTTTGCAAAAATTTTCATAAAATTTCAAATTGTTGGCTCAAAAAGTGTTCATTATTGAGAGAAATACACGTTTCTAATAGTTTTATAGACTTTCTTACTTAACAAGAACAAAAAGTGCTCCTTCGTCGCATGTAAAATACATATGAGTCTTCGTAGGCAGGTTGTACATAAGCAAAAACTAGCTTGTAAAATACATATGAGTTCCGTAGGGAGATTGTAAATTAAGGAAAACAAGTTGCAACCGCTTAACATATGAGCCTGTCCTACAACGAGGCTCATATTGGCGTATGTCATAATACGAATAATTTGCAGATTTACTTTTATACAAGTAACAAAAATGGTCCGCACAAAAGAGGATAATATGTGTGTGTTGGCTGCATCGTATATATATATATATATCCCTTAAATATCCTTTAAATATATAATAAATATAAATAGGTATAAATATCCTTTAAATTCCGGTTGAAGAAGTAAAGACAAAAGTTTCATGGGCACGTGACGTTATTTGGCACAGCAAATATTGGTGGATGGTTCCATGTCAAAAGTTGCTCAGCTCACTTAGGGCTTTCATTTGATACCAAATTTGACAACTTTTGAAAAATTTTATTTTTGACCCAAAATCGCCTAAGTCCCCACCCCACCCCACCACAGCACTCTACAGCCACTTTGGGTACGCAGTTCTATGACAAAAGTTGCTCAGCTCACTTTGGGCTTTCATTTGATACCAAAATTGATTACTTTTGAAAAATGTTACTTTTGACCCAAAATCGCCTAAGTCCCCACCCCACCCCACCACAGCACTCTACAGCCACTTTGAGCATGCAGTTCTATGACAAAAGTTGCTCAGCTCGCTTAGGGCTTTCATTTGGTACCAAATTTGACCACTTTTGAAAACTTTCATTTTTGACCGAAAATCGCCTAAGTCCCCACCCCACCCCACCACAGCACTCTACAGCCACTTTGAGCATGCAGTTCTATGACAAAAGTTGATCAGCTCGCTTAGGGCTTTCATTTGGTACCAAATTTGACCACTTTTGAAAAATTTTATTTTCGACCACTTGACCCCCCACCGGACTGACTATTCAAACGGCAAAGTGGAACCAGCCCAGCAAAATAGGTACGTCGGACGGCAAAACGGATACCGGGAATGAGCTGGGCACACCAGAAAACCCCTATGGACAAAGTTTTGAGAGGCCAGGTAGAGCCTACTATGGACCTCCAGGAAGCGGTTTCAGACATGACCCTCCAGACGGCAAAGTGGAACCAGCACAGCAAGATGGATGAGTCCTACGGCAAAAAGGACACCGGGAATGAGCTGGGCGCACCAGAAAACCCCTATAGACAAAGTTTTGAGAGGCCAGGTAAAGCCTACTATGGACCTCCAGGAAGCGGTTTCCGACTTGACCCTCCCGACGGCAAAGTGGAACCAGCCCAGCAAGATGGGTGGGTCTGACGGTAAAACTGACTGCGGGAATCGATTCTCCGTGCCAGAAAACCATTGTATGGAAGATTTGAGCGTTCAAAGTTAAATAGATAGCGAGAAATTTCGATTTTTCATTTTTCGAATTTTCGCCATCTTTGACGGGCCACTGTGGTCGCTAGGGAAGTGATAGAGAAACGCAACCTGGACCGTTAGTTAGTTCAATATATGTAATTTCTGAATATAAAAAGAAAACAGCTCCAGCTCGTAACGTTCGACCTGAGCGACGACCACAAAAATGGTCACTTTTCGCTATGAGCCGACTTTGCGGCGCCACTGCGGCGCTGTGGCGCAGCTGCGGCGCAAAAAAAGTTGTGATTCTTAAATTCTTTAGAGGGTACTATTAGACCCCATAGCCCTTTAGGTTGGCCCACCGCTGCAGATCACGTGAAAGCGGCGAACATTATGTACAATACAACCATCAAATAGGAGAAACCGAAAAAAAACATCGCCGCCATAACCGGTCCGGGGCGCAACTTTTTAACGGTAAGTGATACGGGGCTGAAACTTCACAGACATACTAAACTCGATGTGCTCTACAATTTGCGCATGAAATCTGCGCAGGATCTGCGCAGGATTTTGCGCAGCTTCTGCGCAGCTTATTTTACACTGTCTCCAGCCACTTTTCACACATATTATAGGGGTCGCTGCCGCGACCCCTATGATAAATACATACTGCATAAAGCTTTTCATTACAAATTATCCTTCATATATATATATGTTGATCAGTCATTATAGTGTGCATATGCTCAATACGGTACGCCATGAGGCGCTCTGACTCACAGCCAAGTGGGAACGCATTCTGCGTGTGTATAATGTGAAAGTGTTTCGAGAATGCATCATACCTGAACGGGAGGTCAAATTTCACTGACCCTTGTGGAAGCAAATTTGGGTACCCCTTGTGAGAGCGATTTTTCTTAGGGGTACTTTTTAAAGCGATTTTTAAGCGATTTTTGCCATTTTTTAACAAAAAACAGCGATTTTTTAGCCAAAACGCGGTTTTTTGGACGTTTTTTAGCTAGAAATAGTAATTTTAAGTGAAAAATTCCGGCGAAGCCGGAAAATTTTTGGAAATTTTAGTCGTCAAACCTAATTTTTGGGCAATTTTCTGACCCCTTGTGGCCAATTTTCTTACCCCTTGTGGAAGCAATTTCGCGACCCCTTGTGGGCGACGTCCCCGAGGGGGGGAAATTTCCCCCCCCCTTTCCCCCCCCCCCTTGTCCACCTGTGGAA
>JASAND010007691.1:0-24562 GCA_030248195.1 Trissonchulus latispiculum | reverse complement strand
ACTTCACAATTCAGCTGACGTTTGCAGATTGGGGATGGATGCAAAAAGACTATATTGCTACTCTCTGCGAGAACACACTTGCAATTGCTTTGATAAGCGACCCCACTAAGAAAGTGACATGCAACAAAAAGGTTCCTAACTTTCCTATTCACCAGCAATAAATCTTCCTAGTAGTAGTACTTCTGCACTTCCACAGGGCTTGGCAATAACCAGCAATATATCGGCGACAACAGCTATTGGATTGCAGATCAGCAGAAGGCTTCGTTTTCGGCCAAGATTGTCTGCCACATAGGGAACAAGCATGCATCCTACTATGCTTCCCAATGACAGCAGAGATACGTGAAACGACCAGATTATTGAAACAGCTAAAATAAATAATTCTCACGTTTCATAGATAAAACTAGTTACGAGAAGGTTCCTAGTCGGAATTATTGAACTCAGAAAAAGTCCAAGACAGTAAGGTAATCAAACAACCTTTTTTTATACTGAGATCAACTTGTTTTGTGCAATTCCAAGAATAACGCTCACTCCAACTGAAATTTTAACTGTTTAAGTATGTACCTCCATCACTCAAATGTATGCCATAACGCTGATTCAAATTGGACACCACAAAATCCTGTATTACCGACTGGGGAGTATTCAAAATGTCATACTGATATCCCACTGGACCGTAGTAAAGTATCGATAAGGCAGTAGTAGCCAAAACCAGGCGTTTATGCATACCCATAACCTTAGCAGTTGAGTCGGAAAAATTCAATGTGGCACTACAACACAAATTTGACAAACGGGAGTTGAATTCTCGGATTCATGGAGTTCTGAAATGACTAAAATTAAGGAGGGGCTACTAAATATTTGCTCTCTTTGCCTGATCGGACTAATTTTGCAAGAATTTTTACAAATAAAAACAAGTTCTAAGGCAGCCACTCGGCATGGAGAGAGACTCATGGTATACACGTGTTTACGAGATGCCAGGAAATCTAGCACCTCTGTATGTGCCAAATAGCAGTCATAAAGCTAGTGCCGGAATTAAAGTTTATCCTTCGCTTTTCAAAACGTTTAAAAGAAATGTTCAAAACTCCGAATTTGAAGGTCAATTCATTTGGCTGCCTATAGGATACAGCCTAAATATCATGCCCAGTGACAACTGTGCCCGCAGAAATTTTTACTTATGTTGGAAGTTGCAACTACTGGAGGGTGTGTCATGCAAACCATACCACAGGGTGGAGCGCAACTCCAGACTTACCCTCTGTATCCGATCTCTCTGCCATATCTACCAACACCGGCAGAGGTGTGATGGCTGCGGCTTGTACTCTTCTTCCTAGTCCTGGCACATTTATCATCGTGATGTAAACCTTGATTTTTTAAGGATGAAAGTCACTTTCTTGGCCTAAGTGACTAAGTGCTGTCATTATGGAGGTGACAAACAAAACAACCGGGTGTCGGGTGTCAGGGTGCAGTGAAGTGAACATTTTGTAGTAATTCGTGAATGCAGACCATGGGGAGGAGTGACCATAAAGAGGGAGTCTCCGTATCGGAGTTGGGCCCCAAACCAGAGGGAGGTGTGGAGGAGGTTTCATTCGTTGCCAAGAGGAAGTGACATCCGGGGGACTGAGGGTTCCAGTTGGTTTCCGCCGACAAGGTGCTCTCCAGGCCAGGGGTCAAAACGGCCAGCCTAGTCAAAACCTTCAGTGATCTTGGAAACCATCAAACCATTCAGTGGGTACTAAGTCATGTTGGTATCCACGGAAATGAACTTGCGGGAGTCTGGCATGCGGAACTCAACAAGACGAATGTGCATCTGATCACACCACTGCTAGAGCATGTGTCAAACGACACATTGGGATGCGTTTAGCGAAATCTGCAGAAATACCGATGTTCAGCGAGTCTACGAAGGAACCCATCAAAACAGCATCTGGAAGCTAGTGTTTGGAGGCCGGCCGGGGTTTCAGTGATTCCGGTGGCTGGCGGCCAGCCGGTGGGTGGTAAATCCGCCGGCCGGCGGCCAGCCTCCAAGCGGAAGCCCCCTAAGTTAATGGCATCGGGTTGGTCAGGCGGACTCTCCCATCTACCTTGACTGTCAATCTGCCGAAGATGACCTTGAATATTTCATCATACACTATCCGACCTTGGGTGGACTTAGATCCAGGTGGCTTAAGGCAAACCCGAACCTGGAAGTCTTTATCTAAGTCTTAAAGTCTTTAAGTCTTTTAAAAGAAGTTTTCATCGAGAGAGCCCGTCTCGGTTATTGCTTTCCTCCGGAATGTAAGCTGGATCCCCCCCACCCCAATTATATTGAGCCTGCTCAAACGACCCAGGATCAGAGGAAGAAGAAGTAAAAAGTTTGACCCAATTTGCGTTCTCAGTGTTCTAAGTATAAATGCACACCCAAGGACGTACACAAGCAGTCTTCCCCATGGTGCCTATTTCCTCTGAATTTAAATATTAATAAAATTGATTCAAAATCAACATTATGATCCTACCATATTTTGATATAATGCAGCTCGATTTTGCCACTATCATGATTGCAGTAAATGGATGCAATTTCATTTTGTACGCTAAGTTTGATTTCATCAATGCATTGAAATTCAAACGTGTCTCTGGAAATTCTTTCGTTTCGATTGGAATCAAAATTCAAAAAGAACAGATTTCTCAATAAGACATTCCCAGCTCAAAATTAAATCGGTTCTTGCAAAATGCTAGCTATAGATGTCGCTAGCTGGAAAGTTCTCTTCCCGAGAATTTGGAATTAATGTGTCGAGAATAGTTCCAGAATCTAAGTTTTGAAAGCATAAAAATCTAAAATTTCTAGTTAGTGTAATTTTGTTTATTCTGCAGCTTATTTTGACGTTTAAAACTGTATAAACAGAAACCCTGTAATTAAACTAAAATATAGGTTTAAATTAATGTTGTAAATGTATATGTAAATTTTCCCATCGAAAAGAATTCAATCTCGTGAGTTGTTGTTTCTGTGGTTGTTCTTTTTGTCAAAAATAAAATTTCCAATATTAAAATTATGTTTTTCGTGAAAAACACCCCCCCCCCCCCCCCCCCCCTCTCAACATTAATATCAGAAATGCAAACTTTGTCCTAGAAGTTACACGCACTTACTTAAGAATTTTTCTGTTTATATTATACTTCACTGAAAGCAAAATAAACAACAGAATAAAGTAATCTCTTCAACTTTTTCAACAGTGTACATTTTAGATTTTCAAACATTTGTATTTATTATTTCAATTCAATTATAAGTCGAACATTATATTGTATGCATTTCATAATTTTTGGAAGCGTTTGACAGATTATGGTAATCTTGTTCCATCTACACAGCATAGCTTGTAGCTATATTGTGAGCAAAACTTAATCTGTAAACTGAAACATGTCTCGCATAATTCTTACATTGCTGCAGGAGTTCTTCTCGGAACATCATCTGACTGCAAGTTAAGATATAATTAGTTTCTAGCAAATTGAAATCAAATAATTTCAATAAATAATTAATACTGACATTTTGGACGAAATAGTTGTATACAGAATTGCCGTTCTGACATGACGTTAATGTATTAATTAATAAATGTATTTTTATTTTTAGATTTTCCTCACCATTGAGTTCATTCTATGGGTGGTTGATGGAGTATTGAATCTGATATTCAAAATGTATCAGCCGAACGCGAAGCTTAGCCTTGCATTCGGCGGTTTGGCCAAGCAAGGGAACTAGAAAATGATTAATGCTTAATTGATACATTAACTTATTGTATATGTGTTCAACTAAACACTTGCCAGTTTGTTGTTGTGCTCTCAATAACTTAGGGCAGCAAGGACCAATAACATGGTGTGTCAAAAATTGCCTCTGCTCAAAAATTCAAGTCACAGTGTAAATCTGTAAAGCCAAGCTTGTAAAATAGACTAGATTTAGGGTTGACACACGAGTGTACTTGAGATTTATAGAATTTCCTATACTTTTGGGAGAAGCTTTCAACCATAGATGGAGGAGGTTTGAATCAGTTTTCGGATTTTTCTTATTTTGGACGCAGAAGTTTTCTCAAGGTCGAAAAAACCTGGTTTGGACTAAGTTTGGCCATGCCTGTGGCCTTGGAACCTTGGAGTGGATAATGAAGAGAGTTGTAAACCTCCCTTTGATTTCTCTTGTCCTTAAATACCGGAAAACCTGGATGGAAAATCAGAAAATACCTCATGCGGTTATATAGAAATCTGTGATGCCTAACAAGGCAAGCATTCGATGCATGTGTGCTAGGCATTACCTTTCAAAATTCTGTGCTATGTTCAAAAATACGCACAACAGTTTAAACCCATGGGTCTCTAAATTTTGGCTTATTTGATTAAAGCGAACTTTATATTAGCTACATAATCATGAGGCCAACAAGGACCCTTACAGACTGTGTGCCTAAAATTATTGTCATTGCTCTGTGGCCACAGGCAAGGTTAACATGTGAAAAGCTCAAAGCCGCTTGTTGTCACGAGCCTAAATTATGCCCAGACTTGACTTTTTCGTTAAAAGTTTTCAGACTTTAGCTTAATTGAAAATGATAAGACCTGCAAATTTTGTTTAAATGTGCCAAAAAATGGGACGTTAGTTGCTGATTACTATGTATTTTACTACAGATCTAGGAACAAAAGTTTGTTTAAAATTTCGTTTTTTTGTTTTGATTCATGTTGTCTTTGCTGTAGACTGGTTTGACGGTTTCGGTGATAATTCCGTATACGCACACATGCACTGAGGTTTGAGTGCACTCAATGCATCTAATTCCGTAGACGCACACTAGACTTTAAGTTAGAGTCTAAACTGGTCAGAGTGACCTTTTGCAAAAGGCATCTAATTCCGTAGGCGCACACCTGTTGAATAGTAACAGTAATGAGGGTAAATTTTGTTTTTTTGGAAATGAAGTTAATGAAATTAAGTAGGAAAGTGGTTTTAGTATAGTTACACCGCATCAAACAAGCAATACAATTTTTTTACTGCTTATAGCTTGCCTGTTCGTTGTTTGAAAAGCACTATTATGTTGTTTGTTTGATAGGGTGTAACTATACTAAAACCACTTTCCTACTTTAGGGTGTAACTATACTAAAACCACTTTCCTACTTTATTTCATTAACTTCATTTCCAAAAAAAACAAAAATTTTCCCTTATTATTGTTACTGTTCAACAGGTGTGCGTCTACGGAATTAGATGCCTTCTGCAAAAGGTCACTCTTACCAGTTTAAACTCTAACTTAAAGTCTAGTGTGCGTCTACGGAATTAGATGCATTGAGTGCACTCAAGTCTCAGTGTAAGTGTGCGTATACGGAATTATCACCACGGTTTCGCTTGATTATGAGCTTATATTAGGAAGAGTACCCAAGACAACGAGCGCCTTCCTAAATGATCCTGAACTATGCTCGAAACATTAAGGTCAAATTCTCGGGGAAGAGAACTTCTCAGCTAGCGACATACTGCGATAACATTTTGCAAGAGAACACGAGTTCGACAATTTTGAGCTGGGAATGTCTTATTGAGAAATCTGTTCTTTTTGAATTTTGATTCCAATCGAAACGAAAGAATTTCCATGAGACGTTTGAATTTCAATGCATTGATGAAATCAAACTTAGCGTACAAAATGAAATTGCATCCATTTACTGCAATCATGATAGTGGCAAAATCGAGCTGCATTATATCAAAATATGGTAGGATCATAATGTTGATTTTGAATCAATTTTATTAATATTTAAATTCAGAGGAAATAGGCACCATGGGGAAGACTGCTTGTGTACGTCCTTGGGTGTGCATTTATACTTAGAACACTGAGAACGCAAATTGGGTCAAACTTTTACTTCTTCTTCCTCTGATCCTGGGTCGTTTGAGCAGGCTCAATATAATTGGGGTGGGGGGATCCGGCTCACATTCCGGAGGAAAGCAATAACCGAGACGGGCTCTCTCGATGAAAACTTCTTTTAAAAGACTTAAAGACTTTAAGACTTAGATAAAGACTTCCAGGTTCGGGTTTGCCTTAAGCCACCTGGATCTAGGTCCACCCAAGGTCGGATAGTGTATGATGAAATATTCAAGGTCATCTTCGGCAGATTGACAGTCAAGGTAGATGGGAGAGTCCGCCTGACCAACCCGATGCCATTAACTTAGGGGGCTTCCGCTTGAGGCTGGCCGCCGGCCGGCGACTACCACCCACCGGCTGGCCGCCAGCCACCGGAATCACTGAAACCCCGGCCGGCCTCAAACACTAGCTTCCAGATGCTGTTTTGATGGGTTCCTTCGTAGACTCGCTGAACATCGGTATTTCTGCAGATTTCGCTAAACTGCACTCTAATGTGTCGTTTGACACATGCTCTAGCAGTGGTGTGATCAGATGCACATTCGTCTTGTTGAGTTCCGCATGCCAACGCCCGCAAGTTCATTTCCGTGGATACCAACATGACTTAGTACCCACTGAATGGTTAGATGGTTTCCAAGATCACTGAAGGTTTTGACTAGGCTGGCCGTTTTGACCCCTGGCCTGGAGAGCACCTTGTCCGGCGGAAACCAACTGGAACCCTCAGTCCCCCGGATGTCCCTTCCTCTTGGCAACGAATGGCTCTCACTCCCCCTCTCTCTGGTTTGGGGCCCAACTCCGATACGGAGACTCCCTCTTTATGGTCACTCCTCCCCATGGTCTACATTCAACGAATTACTACAAAATGTTCACTTCACTGCACCCTGACACCCGACACCCGGTTGTTTTGTTTACCTCCATAATGACAGCACTTAGTCACTTAGGCCAAGAAAGTGACTTTCATCCTTAAAAAATCAAGGTTTATCACGATCAAAGGTAGGACTAGGAAGAAGAGTACAAGCCGCAGCCATCACACCTCTGCCGGTGTTGGTAGATATGGCAGAGATCGGATACAGAGATCTGAGTTGCGCTCCACCCTGTGGTATGGTTTGCATGACACACCCTCCAGTAGTTGCAACTTCCAACATAAGTAAAAATTTCTGCGGGCACAGTTGTCACTGGGCATGATATTTAGGCTGTATCCTATAGGCAGCCAAATGAATTGACCTTCAAATTCGGGTTTTGAACCTTTCTTTTAAACGTTTTGAAAAGCGAATGATAAACTTTAATTCCGGCACTAGCTTTATGACTACTATTTGGCACATACAGAGGTGCTAGATTTCCTGGCATCTCGTAAACACGTGTATACCATGAGTCTCTCCATGCCGAGTGGCTGCCTTAGAACTTGTTTTTATTTGTAAAAATTCTTGCAAAATTAGTCCGATCAGGCAAAGAGAGCAAATATTTAGTAGCCCCTCCTTAATTTTAGTTATTTCAGAACTCCATGAATCCGATAATTCAACTCCCGTTTGTCAAATTTGTGTTGTAGTGCCACATTGAATTTTTCCGACTCAACTGCTAAGGTTATGGGTATGCATAAACGCCTGGTTTTGGCTACTACTGCCTTATCGATACTTTACTACGGGCCAGTGGGGTATCAGTATGACATTTTGAATACTCCCCAGTCGGTAATACAGGATTTTGTGGTGTCCAATTTGAATCAGCGTTATGGCATACATTTGAGTGATGGAGGTACATACTTAAACAGTTAAAATTTCAGTTGGAGTGAGCGTTATTCTTGGAATTGCACAAAACAAGTTGATCTCAGTATAAAAAAAGGTTGTTTGATTACCTTACTGTCTTGGACTTTTTCTGAGTTCAATAATTCCGACTAGGAATCTTCTCGTAACTAGTTTTATCTATGAAACGTGAGAATTATTTATTTTAGCTGTTTCAATAATCTGGTCGTTTCACGTATCTCTACTGTCATTGGGAAGTATAGTAGGATGCATGCTTGTTCCCTATGTGGCAGACAATCTTGGCCGAAAACGAAGCCTTCTGCTGATCTGCAATCCAATCGCTGTTGTCGCCGATATATTGCTGGTTATTGCCAAGCCCTGTGGAAGTGCAGAAGTACTACTACTAGGAAGATTTATTGCTGGTGAATAGGAAAGTTAGGAACTCCTTTGTTTAATGTCACTTTCTTAGTGGGGTAGCTTATCAAAGCAATGCAAGTGTGTTCTCGCAGAGAGTAGCAATATAGTCTTTTTGCATCCATCCCTAATCTGCAAACGTCAGCTGAATTGTGAAGTGAAAAATAATGAAGATAATAGTACATGTCTATTATCTTGGATTTTATAGGAGTTAGGTGTGGCCTATCGTCAACCATTGCTGCAACCTTAATGAATGAATGTGCACCAGAGCAATATCGCGGAAAAGTTGGAAGCATACTTGATTTCTGGTAATTTTTTATTCTATGCTTAGGTGTCGATCATATCTGTATGCTTTAATTAGAAATGTTAGGAAGAATGTAACACTAAATGAAAAATTTCATGGAGCTTATAATTAATATTATATAGGTTTATAGCGAGACAGACCTTGGAAATTGTGCAGTTTCAGTATGTTGAATTGTGAATTGATTCTCCCTCAAAGTATCAAACCGCGACGTAGGGGTTCACAAGTCGCCTTTACATCACCAAGAAGACGACCGAGACAGGAGGCGTCAGACACCCTCGTACCCACGGAACCAGGACCTAGAAGAGAGAAGGGAAGAGGGAGGTTCAGGTTTTCACTCACCATTGAAAGTAAAGAATTGGCCCAGCCCGGATTCGAACCACGACGCTTCTGATCCCGGGACAGACGTGCTAACCCACTACACCCCTATGCCTGCTTCCCTTACATTACTGTTTCCATTCTGGTTAGTATGAAGATCCTGTAGGATGCTAAAAACTAGAAAAAACATTGCATGATCTCATACGTGTGCTTGGGGGGTTTGGGGGGGGGGTTTCACCCCCCCCCCCCCAGACCTGAGCTCACCCCCCCCCCCAGATGGGTCCCTCACCCCCCCCCCCAGAATCCGGATTTTTCCGGTAAAAAACCGGAAAAATCCGGTTTTTCGGCGGCCTTCGGCCGCCCTTCACCCCCCCCCCAGAACTTCCCCTCCTGCACTTGTTTGGCAGGATGTGCACTGTTTTCCGGAATTTCATGTCAAGCTTGATCGCTAAATCTTAGCTTCATCATTTTATTTACACTCAGACAGCGTAGCATCACATTGTTGTTCTTTATTTACTGATTCTACTGCATAATTCTAGTTCAATATTCTAGTGCCTGTCTTGGTAATGTCTTGGCTTTTCCTCTTGGTTTGCCTTTCGTTCTCGGAACTGAAAGCAGGTGGCCCTTCCTCTTAGGATTGGATCTGATCTGTGCCATTATGTCCTTTGCTCTTGTGCCTTGCTTTCCAGGAAGTCCAAAGTTTCTGCTTCTGAAAAAGAATGACACTGCAGCTGCTGAAAACGCTATCAAATATTACTATGGAGATCAAGTCAGCACGCAAAAAGTGATTGACAAAATCACGGCCGACGAAAGTGCAGGCAAGACAGCTTAGTTGTTTTCTGGTCAGGGGGATACCATCTTAACTGACTTCGGGCGTTTTTAAGAACAGCGAAGCGTTAGTCGCTTGGTGCTGGGAATAGTTTTTCGTTTTCTCTCCCTAAATAATTAGTCATTTCGGCTTAAGGTGCTGGTATCGTTTTGTGCAGTGCTTTTGTGGGTATTTTTTGAAACGCCATAAGTTTCGCAATTTTATGAGTTGGAAAGAGCTTTATACATCATTTTAAAGCTTATAATCTGTAGATTCTCATGAGAGTACGAAACAAATAAAAATCCGCAAAAAATAGCTAAAATTTTCTGACATAGTGACATCTGACAGGCTGAGTGCAGACCAAAAATTTTTGAACATCGATTTCTCAAAACTGTGGAATCAGCCAAAATTTTTTCTTGTGCTGTCCTATAAAGGACATGTGGGCCGAGGGACATTTTTTTGGATTTGGCTTAGCACCTCTTAACGGTCAAGAAAATCCATTAAATGTGCGGTGACACGAAATTTCGCAACCTTGCATTGAGTTTTCTCGCAACTGGAGATATTTTAACTCAAACGAAGAAAAATGTCCCTCCGCAATAGTGCGAATTCTCATTTTGCCAAAAATCACGCGAATCCATTGGGTAGTTTTTGAGAAATCGATGTTCAAAACAAAATAATCGCAGTTTTGCCAAAATGGTTTTTCGACCAGATCTCTAGCTTAGAGCAACAAACTCCGGCTAATAGGCATTGATAAAATGTGCAATGAGACTGTGCATCGATCGAGTATAAATAAACCAAAATTGTCCGTACGATTTGGCAGTAATTTTGAAAAACTGATTTTCTCGAAAACGTCCATTTTTGGACCCAAAAAATCGTTTTTTGCTTATACTGACTTAACCATTAGAGATAGCTCAAAAGTTGTAAAAGCAAAAATGTTCATTTTTCCGCCCTCTTTCCAGCCATACCAACCAATCTGGTGTCTCGACTATGGGCTGAGAGAATAATGGTAAAAACCAAAAATTTCTTATCTTTGCACCTAAAAATGCGGGACTGGTCCTAGAATGTTAAAGTGCACCGAAATAGTATATTTGAAAAGTTTCATCCACTTCCATAAAGAATTAAAGCCTATAGGGTCAAATTTACACAAAGCGATACCAGCACCTTAAGCAACTTTTCTTCAATGGATATAGCTTATGGCATCTGTTCTCTCAGCCATCCCCAAACACACATATATATATTATTGAAACTATAGGATGTTTTAGTGCTATATGAATTGTAATGTTGTTAGAATTTCGCTTTTTCAGTGACACAACAGGCAAACGGAATGAGCACTGTACAACTGATTAAAGAATACAAGACTACTTTCTTAATGTGCGTTGTTATTGGATTTTTACCCGGTACCAGTGGATTTCAAGCTCTCGGTTCCTATTCATCACCCATTCTTGAAAAGTTTGGCATGCCTTTGCAGCTGGCCGACACATATACTTTGGTTATGGCTGGATTTGAGTTGTTTGGATCCCTCGGATCGCTCCACATTAACCATAAGATTGGGAGAAGGCCTGTTTTGTTGAGTACCACAGGCATCTGTTTATTGGTACTGCTTAAAATTATGTTAAATAATAGCAGAAATCAGCAAAAGTTTATCAAAATCGTTTAAGTCTAGCTCACAGCAGAAGATAGGACTGGAATGTGCTTGCATTTCTTTATGCTCATAAACTATTTATGATGGAATGACCATTGTACTCCGACATGTAGAACGTTTAAAAAAACTACACTACTGCTCGTGCTTTCTGTGAAGAATTGGAATTATGCGAGTAAGCAAAGTGGTTGTTGTCAATAAACCGATCCAAACATTGGCATTACTGTCGATCGCTTCGAGATACGGTGCTACAACAATTTAAAGAAATTAAATTCAAATGTCGTTTGCAGGGCGATTGTGCTTTAATAAATCAACTTTGGTTCTGAAACTCTTTTGTAACGATTACTGCCGACTACAATGTATACCCATTTTAATATTTCAGTGTCATGCCGTTTTGTTTGTTGTACTACGCATAAGTCAAACACTTGATGATAGCTCTCCAATTAAATACTATCTAGTAGATGCAGCTGGGTGGATGTTCTTTCTTATTGCTGGAGTCTGTGCAATGGCGCTTTATCCCTTGACAACGGTAGTTCCACCAGAACTTGCTCCTCTACCAGTCAGGTCAACTGCAACAAGCATTGGCTTAGGAGCCTTGTCTGTTGGTAAGTGATTGCATTTAGCTTTTTATTGTCATTTTCAAGGAAGGCTAACAGTGACATGATAGTAATTAATGAGTGTGGAAATAGCAGAAAAGGACAATGTATAGAAGCTTGATTTTGGAGATACACATGTTTTAGGAGATGTTATTACGAAGCTGGCAATATGGCCTCTTATTAATGTTCTGGGTAGTTATGTTTTCCTAATTCTGTTGTTTACAACTTGCCTTTGCTGGATAATACTGATTCGATTTCTACCAGAATCGCATCCCAGCTATGCGGAACAGAAATGGCGGGGTGCGAAAGTTGGGCCGGAAGATAGCATGTTAAGGCTGAATGAAGACGATATTTTTATTGTTTCCCGACTTTAATCTCATTGTTGAAATAAGTGTCTTTAAGCTAGTGCAGTAAATATAATCTATGCTAACAAAAACTATTTGTTCATACGTAAACTAAAATCTAATGGTTAATTAGGACAAGCCCAAACAATTTTAGCAATCTAAAACTGGCCGATTTCAACGGAAATCAGTATATTTTAAATTTTAACCAACTTATGTACAATTTTGTATATTTGTATATTATATTTGTCATGCAATATTACATTTTATGAATACCTCTTGGAAGGGCCTCTTTGCTTTAACCTAGAGATGGAGAACCGAAAAACCATTTTGTCAAACAGCGATTACTTTGATTTGAGCTTTGGTTTCTCGCACACATCCCAATTCTCTCACGTGACATTTCGCAGAATAATGATTTGCACTTTTACGGAGTGACGTTTTCTAATTGTGAGAAAACTCAGGCGTAGTTGCGATCCGACATTTCTATTTATCACACTTTTAGCGGTTTGGAGCTCTAATACCTGCTACTGAGCCAAATCTAGCAAATGTCCCTGCCCACATGTCCTTTATATCACAGGTAGTGTTGTCACGCTAGCGAAAAATCCGGGCCGGGAAGTGCCTAGTGATACGGGATGGGCCAGGCCCCGGGCCTCCGGCCCGGCTCGAAGCCCGAGCCCGAACAGGACCGAGGCCGGCCCGAAGTTTGGGCCCGAAACCGGCCCGAATGGTTAAAATTAGTAAGAAACTATTTTGATGTAGTTTTTAGCAGATAATTAACATAAAAGATAGAAAATAAATGTAAACATTACATGTTATGTAAAAATGATATATTGACTTTAACGTATAGCAACGTTCTATCCATTTTTACCGGGCCAATTTTACCTTCGGCCCGGAAACGGCCCGAAAAAACATCCGGGCCTGTTTCGGGCCGGGCCCGAAAAAATTTCGGGCCGGGCCCGGGCCGTGACGGTCCGATCGAATCTTGTTCCTGGCCGGGTTGGGGCTAGGCCCCGCCCGAGCCCTTCCCGGGGCCCAAGCCTTAACGGGCCCGGTTGACAACACTACAAAAAGAAGCTTCATCCGACTCTACAGTTTTGATAAGCCAATGTTCAAACAGTGAGGGTTTATATTCAACTAGTATGAGTATGTCAGAAACCACAAAAAACGATGTATACAACTTCTTCCAACTCCATAAATTGCAAACGTAGTAACTAATCAAAATCACTGCACAAAAGGATAAGTAGGATGCTTATCAAAGTAACAATCTTATTAGACAGACAGAATTAAACAACTGTTCCATGAACTCAGCTGCCACGGCATATGTACACTTTCCCATTTTTCTAAAAATTCAGTTCACAAGTTTTCTTATAAGATCTGGCTTCGGAATCTCTCCGAACCTATCATTCATCAATCTATAGTGAAGGATATTACGAATGAAATTTCCTGCATATTTAAAGCATTGTTTCTGCAAATTACTGGTTAGTAGTGTTGTGCACCGGCCCTGTCTAGACCGGCTGGCCGGCGGCCGGCCGCCGGCCGATCGGCCGGTGACCGGCCGGCCCAAGTCCAGAGCGGGCCGGCCGGCCGGCTGGCCGGCGGCCGCCGGCCGAGAACCGGCCGGCCGGCCGGCCGGTGACATTCCGGCCGGTCAGACACAGGCCGGCCGGCCGGTCAAATGTGAGGCCGACCGACCAGTGACCGTTTCTGCAGCTTATCGCCTTAAACTTGCTAAATTCTGCCTTGAAAACTATCACCGGTGCACCGGCCGGCCGGCCGGCCGTTGCTGAGCCGGCGGCCGCCGGCCCGCCGGCCGGTTTCTGGGCCGGCGGCCACCGGCCGGCCCACGAAAAATTGGGCCGGTGAACAACACTACTGGTTAGTACGATTTGCAGTAGGAAGTATGGCAAAAATGCTGACTATGCAGGAACCTAATATTGACACTACCCGTTATGTCTTCAGAAAATTTGAAAGTATTTTAATAGAATGGATCCATTAGGAGTATATTATAAAGGCTGCCCAGCACTGACATTTGCTTTTGAATTCACTGACTAATTAAAGCTACTCCAATGTTATGTGGGACTATTATGCTCAAATGTTCTAGTTCTCTCGTCTTCGACATAAAGTTCGCCAAATGTTGAGTGCTACCTCGGTAATTGGGTTGTTCCAAAATCTATTATTTGTCTGAATCGGTCAAACATATTGTAGCAGTGCCCAGAATCCAACCAGACTTGCCATTTTATGTACGAATGTGGTGATAGACATGATTGGTATTCAATTCTTCAATTTTTCGTTAATATCCATGACTCAATACTCTGTCAATACACAAGCGTATGAAGGTTGAAATGTTTTCCGTTTTAGCAGATCTTACCTGCCAAACTTACCTTCTTATATGCATTTTCTTAGATTTCCTGAACTACAGATTTATTTTTCCTGCTGGACGTAGAGATGTTTCTCACGCGAACTTTAGCGCTCACAAGCTTCAAAGCTTTGTATTGCATCTTTCGTTTTACGTAACAGAGCTGATTAGCAGGATTAGTAGAGTAGAACAGTAGAATAGAATAAAAGTAATAGTTTTGTTCCTCTTTCATTGAAATATAAAGTACTTGGACGTGTTACTTAATTTATTATTTCATTTACTGAACACAATTCTGCTAGACAAGATACTTTGCTGGATACTCTCCTTATTGTAGTGTACGCAAATTTCCGTCCGCATGACATCCTTTTTTCCTACCTGATACGATATTTTCAATATACTTGTTTCATTAAAATATCATCGTTATCGTCCGTTGAATCTTCGTGACATATTTACCATCTCCACTCAATATTAGACATTTTAGCAGTCAAGCGAGGTGCTTTAAACACAAAGATTAGGCAAATCCAGACAAACCGGAATTTCTCTGACTCTTTGAAATTATATCTGCAGATTTGATTTTAAAGAGTGGACGTTAGCCTAAATTGTAACGATATTTGGAGACGATTGGTGCTTATATGCGGGCCTACTAATCCTTTGAATCTAATACAAAAGGCTCGTCTGCTTGCCTACGTATAATGAGGACTACTTTGACGATATAATAAATTTTTCTGAGAACAAGGTGCTTAGGTAAATTAGTTAATATCGTAGAAAGCATACTGTTTATCCTTTTCAAATATTACTGTGGAAATTTCCTTGTTTGAAAACTATACAAACTTCAGAAATAATATGCAAAATAGAAATTCAGCATTTTCGTAATACGCAAATTAGTTTAGCCAATACTTAAGGGAGGGAATTTTCTTCATTTTCGGTCACTTTTCCGAACCCAAATTGGAAGTCCAAATTGAAGATTCCAATGCTGTGGATGGTTAGATCAGAGGTTGTCAAAGGGATTGGGGTATTTTGATTTTAATTTATAATTATATATAATTGTACACGGTCGCATTTTGAGTATTTGATTAAATTATTGCCTGGTACTGGGGTATGCGTGGGTGGGGGGAGCCGGTTAAAATTTTTGTTAAATTCTAGCAGCTTGCTCCTTTACGCAGGAGGTTTCGGATTTTTCTTTTCTACTAGGGTGCCCGTTACCTTGGCTCGGCCATTGTATCGTTTTGTTTTTACTACATTTACTGTTCTACTACCAGCTTTTCTTTTGTTGTATTTTTTACTCATTCCATTCTTTTCGGGCATCTAATTATCCGTTTGTATTTCACTCATTTTTGTCTAAAAATTGAACACGATACTTTTCTTTCCAAATTCTTGCCACTTTGCCATGATTCTAACTGACGGTGCTTTACTCGTGTGCCTTTTACTTATATGCTCTATTCCATTTATCTACCTTATGCTTTGGCATTGTTGGTCTAGAGATACTCGGTTCAGTTGTATTGCGACGTTTGACTGAAAGTTTCTTCTAAACTTTCGTCGGATGATTGGGAATCTTCGTCGAGTGTTAGTTCTGAAGTCCAGCAAATATTAGATGTTCAAAAACTTTAGCCTCTCTTTTGTGAGCGTGCTTCCTCGTTGCGGTCTTTATTTTCTGTCCTGTATATATTTTTTGTCCTATCTGTCTGTCCCGGAGGTTCCGGTGTATTTTTACATGTACCCGCTAAGCCAGTAGTGTCTTGTCGACTTTCAACAGGAGTCCGCGTGTGCGAGATGCTGTTTTAGGTTTTCGTTCGTGTACTAACGTTGTTTTAGTATTTACTAGTAGGCAGGTTAGCTAGGTTAACTGTAATTTTATTTTACTGCCTGTATGGACAGCGGCGAGGGTGCGCGCTTTCAAAAGGGGGGTATTTTGTGGAAATTTCCTTGTTTGGGAACAGTACGAACTTCAGAAATAATATGCAAATCAGAAATTCGGCATTTCCATAATATGCAAATTAGTTTAGCCAATAGGGAGGGAATTTTCTTCAGTTTCGGTCACTTTTTCGAACCCATATTGGAAGCTCAAATTGAAGATTCCAATGCTGTGGATGGTTAAATTAGAGGTTGGTCAAGGGGATTGGGGGTATTTTGATTTTAATTTATAGTTATATATAATTGTACCTAGTCATATTTTGAGTATTTGATTAAATTAAACTAAATTGTGCCAGTTTCCTTGAAGTACATCAAGTTTTGTTCGTATTTACCTCTTCAAGATGCTTCAAAATCACACACTCATCACGAATCAGCAATCTCTTACTTCTTTTATCAAATTCTCATACTACAATGAGTCATAGTATAGTTTTGTATTTGTATGTGTCATTAGCATTCGTTAAAAGCTGAAATCTATGCATTCTGCAGTTATAGATTTCGATATTGCTGTCTTGATGTGTGAAACAATATATCTTGTTGAGGAAGTGAACAAAGGCAAACTAGAGAGAGCGTGGGAAATAGATGTGTTCTGTGAACCACTATACGGACACTAATAGGACTGACAAGCAGTGAAAAGCTTTTCAGAGCCCGAGAAAATTTAGATTAGAGTTTTTAGAGAATAATTATGTTTGCTTCTTTTCTGCAAACAATCTGAAAACAAATTTATGGAAATGGGAATGGTTCCTTTTTAATCGCAATTCTCTAGACTAGACAGTTCTCCAGAATAGCCCGAACAGAGCAGAAGCGACAACTGAACAGATTTATGTTTTGCAGGCAACTCCTTAAAATGGTCAAAGTTCAACTTGCAGATGGACTGATAATCGCCTTAATCGTTTATCATTATGCGTTTTTGTTATTATACCTTCTTTGTATTGGTATCATTGCGCGCAATTGGAACAAGTTCAGTAATCCATTCTACTATCTTGCCTTTTCGCTTGCCGTGTCTGACCTAATACAGAGCTATACTTTCGTGGCTTACCTTTTATTTGCTTTGTCTCCAGAAAAGTATTTCTATAAGGAATTCGAAGCTGTTCGCTTTACTCTCCTACTTTCTTACCTAAGCGTCTACGCTGGCTACGCCAGTCAGTTTTCGATGTCCTTCATGCGCTTTGCTTGTGTGGTAAAGCCTGTACTGCTTAAGGTATTGTAAAACTACTGTTAGATTACATAAAACTGGACGTAATTACTACAGAATGTGATTGATTTACAGTTTTGCTATTGCATTGGTTAGCATTCACAGTTATTCACATTTAATTTACAGTTACTCTGATGTAATCTACGTCTGACCTCTAAACTTCTCTTTAATACAGGCTAACATCTCAGCAGGAGAGCAATTAAAAAATTAACTTTCTCTTCTAATTTTGGGGCCCCACCAGATTCCTACAAGCCCTTGCAGTGGAAACTCTATTTCCGTCTTAGCTTCACAGAGTACCACAAGATTGATAGATAAGCATGATGTGCATATATAATATTATATATGTCATTACACATTCATGTGTTACGTATGGTTAGCTTGACATTTGAAAGCTAGTTACTTTGATAGTTGTTGCCAAGCTTAATTGTTCACAGCTAGCCAGCGACAACTGTTGTTAGTTGGCTCAGTTGCCTTTAGTGAGCAACTTTTAATTTTAGCAAATGTGAAGTTTTGCAACTTTGAATTTCCACTGGCGCATGTTTACGAATCAGTTTATTGTTTCAGGCAAAAGGCACTGAACTGGCCGTTATCGGAATAATTGGATCGTGGCTATATGGCCTGGCAACTACCCTACCACAGCTACTACCATGCTGTCGCTACTATAAAGAGTATCGCCAAAATGGCACAGAGCTGTTTCTTGGTTTCACAGAATCTGGTGGCAAACTGGTTCACTACGTCGATGCGTTATCCGGACTGGTGACTCTTGCTACCTTTGCCCTCAGTCTATACGCGGTGTTTTCTCTGTTTCGGCAATCAGCCCTTATTACGAACTCACAGCAGATTAGAGAGTATAAGCGTGAAAGGTCCCTTACCCTACAATCAACAATTCTGTGCGGTTTACTGTTGACCCTACTTGTTGTGCATCAGGTGGCTACTGACTTTGGCGATATACAGCCGGTGAAAACCAGCTACTGGTTCCACGTGTTCTACTTTGTTTGGACCAACTCTTTGGCAGGAAATGGGGTGCTGTATATAGCATTCAATAGACGACTAAGAAGTTACATTATGGCCCTGTGTGTATTCAATACCACCACGTCTACTCAAATGAATTCGGTGATTCCGGGATCCCAGCATCGCCGAGGAACTGAGATTGTGAAGTCAGTTGGCACAAATGTGAACGTGGTTCTTGTCAACAGTTGAATGCTTGACAACTAGTACCTACTTTATATTAATCAACTGCGAGACAGGATCGCAAAACTGAAATTGTATAGGGTATGTGCGTCTGTTAATGTTACATTACCTTACTGCTACTATTACCGTTACTGTTACTTATTACTGTTACTATTACTTACGGTCTGTTACGTCTAAAGAAGCTGATCCCGAGAGTATGCAAAAACTACCGGTTTTTGCAATGTTGAATACTAGGCAAGCGCCTCCGTATAAACGTGAAAATGCAGAGCATTATTGGGACAAACTCAGTGTGTACTTTCCTGAAGACAGCAATTGGACATTTTTCGTGAGGCGTACTCACACACCGGAGAAAGTATCTGCGGAAGTGGTGGAAACCACTACTACTAGCAGTTTGACTTCCCACGTAAACTCGTGGATTCTGCATAGTTTTATTCCAAAGAAGGAAGACTTTCACTGGAAAAATCAGTTTCCTGTAAATATACAGAAACTAAGACGGCTTCACTGGAAACCGGAATAGACCCAAATCTTGTGGGGATACTTCTCCCCTCGGAGTGCAGTTTTCGTGGATACACGAAATTACTGAGAACGTTTTCAAATTTTTTTCCAGGGAATCCTAGACTACTATCGAGATCAGTATCTTTTGACACACTCAATGGAATAATGTCAATGCTTTATACTGTTGGCGGGTAAAATTATGAAGACAGGTGTTTTGCGGAAATTGTTTCTCTGTATCCAGTAATTATTAGAGCAACATTAATCTTCGAGGAGCTTACCACGCTTACAGTGTAACGTGCACGTTTAAGGTGGTGATTCCTTTTGAGCAAATATTGTTGGTTGACGGTTCAAATCAAGATGAATTTGATGAAACTTTCCAAAATAAGTTCTTTTAGCATTCTATTACCCTCCCTCCTATTCTGAGTTCTGGGCGGTTTTTGCCGATTAGCCAGTAGCTGTATAGCTATGATTAAATTCATTCGAAAGATACTCTTGAGTTCTACAGTCTGCATTTTTGCTTTTCGAAGCACCTTTCTAGCTTTTCGCCATCTTGAGATAATAGTCGCTTTTCTTATTTCGGCGTTGAAAACTTGTTATTTTTGCAGAAATCAAATAGTCCGCCATATTTTGAGCTACGCATGCCGTAAAATTAAACTGAGGTTCAATTTGAACTCAATTAAAATCAACTTGAAGGTCTAGTCGAGGTAGTCTAGTCTAGTCTAGTCTAGTCTAGTCGTACTGTGACATTAGAATCTTCAACTGCTGTTCCGTACGCTGCAATCATCAGAAACTTGACCAAGTGTTTTCCAGCGATTGTGGAGCATTTACTATGCTAGCTAGAGGGTTGCCACTTACTAGACATGTTTTACACAAAAATACCCAGGGACCCTTTTATAGTCGCCCCGATTGCTGTTTTCTAGCTAAAATGGTTGCTCGCCAAATTTGGGAAAAGTAGACAAATCCAGGTTGCGCATACATTTTAGCTCCATTTTGATATAAAAATGACTTCTTAATCCCAATGAATGAATGAATGAGTAATAAGGGTTCAAAGTTGACGTCTCCAAAGGGAATCACCACCTGAAGTAGTTTTAAGTGCTAAACAAGTTGTTTTCTGCAATTAGGAAGTTAGGATATTTGTGGCGTATTTTTCTCATTCATCAACTTGAACGTTTTTTGCAAGTGGTTCAGCATCATTGTGGTTCATCTCGTGAACCTAAAGATGCTGCTAGCTGCTCTCCGCGGACTATGAAAAAGTTAATAAGCGGAGAAGCGAAGAGCATGGATAGAACACTTGGCCCCAAAACTAAACTGCAGTGTTGTTATTGCAGTCACCCCCAAGGCAACTGTAGTGCCCTTTCCGACTACTGTTGCCTCCCCCTTGACAACAGTGACGAAGATGGCTGAAAAACTAGTTGGCTTGCTCGTAAGCCTCGGGTGAAATGTAGGGCTGTAGAAAAGAGGCGGGTGGGGAAGCGAGCGCTCAGGGAAGAAAGAATGAGAAGTCTGCGGATTGCAAGGAGGGTTATCGAAGGTTATGTTTTATATATACGCATAGACACAGGGGAACGTTTTCACCCACCCAAGCCTATATGCTTAAAAAACCTTAAAAGTTAGCTTAATTTAAAATTAAATTAATTTTTCCCGCAAATCTTTTAAATACTTTAATGAATTATTTTTGAATTTTCAGAATTGAAGTTTCCCATAACTGAAACTATGCTGACTTGGTTGCAGCAAACACCTTCAGGGAAAGCATCTGCTGGGCAGCAAATTCAACAAAACCTAACGGGAAAAGAGGAAGCAACTTAGCTTAAGGTGCTGGTTTCCTTTCGGGTATTTTTCACTCATACGGCTTAAATCTTTTACGTAAATGACTAAAACTTACAAAACAACCTATTTCCGTGCTCTTTAACATTCTGGGACCAGTCCCGTATTTTTAGGCCAAAAGATAAGAAAGTTTTGGTTTTTGGCCTTAGGCTCTCAGTAGGTAGTCAGGATACAGGATTGGTTGGTATGGCTGGAAAGAGGACTCGAAAATGAACATTTTTGCTCTTACAACCTTTGAGCTATCTCGAGTGGTTAAGTCAGTATAAGCAAAAAACTGTTTTCAGGGTCAAAAAATGGCCATTTTCGAGGAAATCAGTTTTTTCAAAATTACTGCCACATGTTAAGGTCAAAATTGGCTTAGTTATACTCAATCGATAGAGCGTCCAAATGCACATTTCATGAGTCCCTACGAGCCGGACTTTATTGCTTTCAGCTAGAGATTTGACAGGAAAACCATTTTGGCAAAACTGCGGTTATTTTGTTTTGAACATCGATTTCTCAAAACCTACTCGACAGATTCCGGAGATTTTCGGCAAAATGGAAATTCGTACTTCTGCGGAGGGACGTTTTTCTTGGTTTGAGCTAAAACATCTCCAGTTGCGAGAAAACTGACTTCAAAGTTGCGAAATTTCGTGTCGCCGCACATTTGCCGGATTTTCTGCAGTATTGAGGCTTGTTGAGCCAAATCCAAAAAACGTCCCTCGGCCCATATGTCCTCTGCATGATAGCACAAGAAAAAATTTTGGCCGATTTTTCAGTTTTGAGAAATCGATGTTCAAAAATGTTTGGTCTATATTCATCCTGTTAGATGTCAGAACCTCTGAAAATTTCTGCCATTTTTTGCTAATTTTGCCAGTTTCGTGAGCTCATGTGAATATACAGATAATAAGCTTTAAAATGATGTATAAAGCTCTTTCTAACTCCCAAAAATGCAAAAGTTATAGCGTTTCAAGAAATCACCACAAAAGCACTGCAAAAAAGGATACCACCACCTTAAGTGAGCAGGAGGAGAATTGCAATTGTATTTCCGTGAATCCCCATATCATCTGTCCTTTATAGTCACGATTTCTTGGTGCCCAGGGGTCTGCGTTGCAGGCCTCCCATTGTGCTAATTAGCACATCCGACAACTCGAGCTCCAATCTTACTGACTATGGCTCCGATCTGGCATGTTTCGGCATATAATGCTGAAAAGACTAGTCAAGCAGCAGCCAAAACAAAATTAACTGCGTCTGAATTTGACTCTTATATTAGACTCCTATTTTAGTCCATTTGTGCTGGACTTCAATGAAGTTATTTCAACATAATAATTTTCTCGCAACATTCAGATTACTCATTGCTCAATTTTGGACTCCATGCCGCTTAAATAGTTTATAAATTCTAAAAGCAGTTGCAGATTTAAACCAAATGTTAAAAATGTATATTAACTTAGCTTGCAATGAGCGACCTGTCTATTTTTAAATCAGTTAAATGTATCCCCGACAATTGGTGTGTCATCAGGTAAAATCAAGACCTTATTGGTGTGTCACTTTGACCGAAATTTTATTTTCTTCCTTTCCTGACGTTTCTGTGCAATTAAACCTGAGTGTTCTTTTTTGTTAGTATTTTCTCGTATTTAGTTTTGGTGGTATTGGTTTTTCAGTGGTCTTCTTTCGTTTTTGTTCTTTCTCATTCAGTCTATTTTTGATTTTAGTTTTTCGACTTATTCGCGTATCAATTTTCTTTCCAGTCGTTTTTGTTGTTCGCATTTGTGTTCGCTGTCATGAGTACTGCTCATTAGGCTTGATTTTAACATGATTTGTAGTTGCAGTCTTATTTTCTTGTAGTACATTGTTTCTTTTATTTCATGTTTTGAGTAACGTTGATACTTTCAGAAGTGTGTAGCTAACTGTTGGCTTTTGATCATTGTCAACAGTCGACTTCTGTCTATTATCCGTTAAAGGACAGAGTATGTACATAGGTGTAAGTCGGGTTCTCTCAATCCTCTCCCACTGGGGAGGGGGGATAGTCGCGCCGGCGGCGCGAAAAACGGAAAAAATGGGATATTTTTAGAATACAATCTGCAAAATGTTTAAAAAATATCCAAATTTTTGACTTAACGTGTTTATCATTGCGAGAAATATATACATGTGTTCTATGTGCTTTCTGACTCACTGCTGAGGTTGTGTTGGACATGTTAACATTTTGGCAATAAAGTTTTCGAGTTTAGAAGCAATGGCTAATGTAAAAATTACTTCATAGTTTTCTGTTCATTGGCATTGGAAATGGTTAAAAATTTGATTTGTCGGGTCTGGGGGGGGGTTGGGAGTCTCCAGAGGTGGTGGCCTCCCAAAAAACGTGTGGGGAGCTTCCCCCACCCCAAATCTCCGTTTCACCTATGAGTATTCACATCTTAAAAAATATTGTTTTTTTGGGGAGGCTTCGGCATGGTTTCCTTTGGGGGGTGGGGTTGTGGGGGGTATTCCCCCCAAATTTTCGGAAAACTTTCCCCCCAGATTTTTTGACTTACCCTCCCCCACCCCAATGATTTTTGGACCCAAAAAGTTAACTAAATTGGCCGAAAAGTGGTCATCTTTTGAAAAAGTTTTCTGAAATTTTGACCTAAAATCGCTCGCTTTGAAACGGTGCAAAAACGCCTAAAACGTTATAAACAAGCCTTATTTTGATGAAAAAAGGATTTATTCAAAACTTAACTTAATACGCCGCTGCTCTTCATGAAGTATTGGATCCAATCCATCAGCTTGATCTTCAGCATACAAAAAATGCCTGTTTAAAATTTATTTTGTTTCCACAAATGATTGGTAAATATGAAATATACACTGAACGTTTAACGGATCAATTAATATTGAATTAATTGAAATGATTTGAATTGAATTAAATATGAAGAAGCTGTTCTCTATTCAGATTTTTATAATACTTCTAGCGTTTTTTGCTGTTGCTCCTCTGTGCAGAAGGTCTCTTAATGTTGCAGAAAAGATACGCTGGGGTCATTAACAAATGGAATTTCCTATTTGGCATAAACAAAAGGGCCACGTTATTATGCTGACTATCAAAAATCACTTTGTAGGATTAATATTTCATCAGCATTCGTGTACAGAGTTTAACTTAAATTCAAAAAGGTTTGCGGAAGCGTTTATGGTCAACTGATAATGAATATGTAATGAAAGTTCCATTTCTGTCACAGTAATAATTGTTTTGTTCTGTAAAAAGGTCGTCGTGTTCCTACAACCTCACCCAGTAACTAGGGACAATTTGGTACAGTAACTAATTGGTACAAAAATGGCCTAACCAGAAGCAAATTGGGCCCTATCAGGAAACTAACAAAGAAATGAGGAACATTATGTGATTAATAATTGGTTTTAATTGGATATCTCATGGCTATTCCAGTTTTCTGTGAAAGGTAATCACGGTGTAAAAAGCATTTATAACTACAATGCTCGTTTAATTGTTCATATGTGTCAAGAATTGCGTTAAGTATAAGCGCGTTACAGGTGTCATTTTAATTGTGTTCATGCGGCCCTATTGAGGAACCTGTATTACATAAACCTAGATATTGGATTCAATAGGTGTGGAGAACAGTTAATATGCGTTTATGTAAAATATGGGGGAGCTAGGGATTTTAACCG
>JASAND010007689.1:0-13186 GCA_030248195.1 Trissonchulus latispiculum | reverse complement strand
TGTACTTCGTTCAGTTACGTATTGCTAAATTTGGTACGCAAGTGAAAGCCCTAAGCGAGCTGAGCAACATTTGTCATAGAACTGCATGGTCAAAGTGGTTCAAGAGTGCACTGTGAATAGTTTGGCTTGCTACTGCTGAAAGATATCTATATACATATATACCTTCATGAGCATACATATATAAAATATTAGAAAACAAGAACAAAAAGTGCTCCCCTTCGTCGCATGTAAAATACATATGAATCGTCGTAGGCAGGTTGTACGTAAACAAAAACTAGCCTGTAAAATACATATGAGTTCCGTAGGGAGGTTGTAAATTAAGGAAAACAAGTTGCAACCTAGCCCAACATATGAGCCTGTCCTACAACGAGGCTCATATTGGCGACTCGGTCAATTCCACATTAAAGCCACCTCATTAAAGAACCTCAGCTTCATCCACATTACGGAAAAATGAATAGACGTCGTGGCCCAGAAGAAATGGACTGAAGTGAACTACGACTGCTCAAGCTGAACTGTATAATCAGCCTGATGTTTCCTGAAACACTATGGCACACCTCTAATGCATTCTCGAAACACTTTCACATTATACACACGCAGAATGCGTTCCCACTTGGCTGTGAGTCAGAGCGCCTCATGGCGTACCGTATTGAGCATATGCACACTATAATGACTGATCAACATTGTATATATGAAGGATAATTTGTAATGAAAAGCTTTATGCAGTATGTATTTATATAAAAGTAAAATATATATCTGCAAATTATTCGTATTATGACATATATAGCCAATATGAACATCGTTGTAGGACAGGCTCATATGTTAAGCGATTGCAACTTGTTTTCCTTAATCTACAACCTCCCTACGGAACTCATATGTATTTTACAGGCTAGTTTTTGCTTATGTACAACCTGCCTACGACGACTCATATGTATTTTACATGCGACGAAGGAGCACTTTTTGTTCTTGTCATTCGAAAGCTCTTGGCCTGGAGATTTCAAAAATGTAAACTTTAGCTCTCAACTCCCTACCGTTAATTAGTTATGGCTAATTAACAGTTTCCCTAATCCGCAAAGTGCCTTTATAGCTCATATTATGAGGGGCGCTCCGCGCACCCTCATGATCTGGGGTTAGGTTCTAAAAGACAGGAGGACTAGGTTGTGGGCAAATTAATATGGGCACAGCGTCGCCGGACAACCCATATTCGCGGGCGTTCACGCTTCGCTTTAGCGTTTGTCGCAAATTATAGAACAGTCAGTATATATTGGAGTAATTAAAAAATTTTTGAGTGGATAGTCTGAG
Source organism: Trissonchulus latispiculum (assembly GCA_030248195.1). NCBI lineage: Eukaryota > Metazoa > Nematoda > Enoplea > Enoplida > Ironidae > Trissonchulus > Trissonchulus latispiculum. The sequence goes on along the minus strand of JASAND010007689.1, from coordinate 11,887 downwards.
TTATCTGTAGTTAGTTATAGGCCGCGCTGTACTTCTGCAGCACTCAACTGCAGCGCAACCATGTAGTAACATCGTAATAAGTATACGAAACGTATATATAAGGCCGCTCTCGCGCCCCCCTATATACGTATAATAAGGCACAAAATGCTACATGTATATATATATGTTATATTCGTCAATTTTAATCGAGTTTAAATCAGGGCCCCAAAACTAGCTGGCCCCTCTTTACTGCCGACAAGAACACTCCAAACCCAGTTACTTTCCCCCTCGAGGAAAGCAGTTTGGAAATATTTGCGCTATTTTAATTCGATTTACAAATTTTATTTTGCTTTCATAACGTATATATCAATGGGCAATGCAAGATTGATAATGGGCAGCTTCTGAAAGTGCTCTAGAATAAATCCTTGAAGTGGAAGATTCTGAAAAGAAGAAGAAGACGAAGACTTTTAATACTCAAAAGCGCCGGCTTTACAATACTACGGCGAGTTACGTTACAATAACATCCTACAAGATCCGGCGTTCCTCCAGCACATGATTACGGCATAATGCTGATACAGAAAACAGTAGCAAAGGTAAAGCAAACGTAATGAGTATAGGGTGCGGAGAGAGACACGGTGGTGACTATTACTCCCCGCCCTTTAAGAAAAGCATCTGAACATATTTTATCCAACTCTACTGTAGAAGAAGAAGAAAGATTTACTCCGAAGAAATTCAACAAGGACGGTACATGTATATATATATATATATAGTAAAGGTTCGAAAAAAAAATACACCGGCCGGGTCCGAAAAAAAATACACCCACCCTATGTCGGGCTAGAAGCTACGGAGCCCAGCCAAACTGTACCCCATAAAAGCGCAAGCTTATTTATATCCAGCCATGGTATGACCGTTTCCCCAAGGCCCCGCACTCACGCAGGCTGAGGACTCAAAAATGGTACTATGAAAAAGTTGGTTTTCAACTTTTGGATCAGTTGGCAACTTTTTGGCTCTTGTTCGCTACACTAAAGCTATAGTAGCACCTATTGTTTTAACATAATAGACATTGCTTCTAGTTTTTTTGGCAATAGGTTCGGGCGCCCCTGCGCCGCACAGTTGCGCAGCAGCGGGTGTATTTTTTTCGGACCCGCTGGGCACTTGGGTCCGAAATAAAAATACACCAGAAAATTCTTATTTTAGCTGCTAGAAATCGACCAGGTCTCGAGTTTCCGCGTTTTTAGCGGTATTTATGACTGTAGCATGCACTGACGGTCTCCTCGGTTGGTTCCAAGGGGTCAATCTTTACCTTACTACAGTGTCGTATGATTGGCTTGAAAATTTGTCCTCAACTGAGCAGAACTTTACTGGAATGACTTTTAGCGCTGTTTTATGCTAGTATTTACAGCTATAGCAATGATTCCAGTAATATTCATTCAAGTTTAGAAGCGAGTAGCCTTTCGCTACTGCATTTTCAGGACTTCAACCCGGTGTAAATTGCTTGCGACAGTCTCGGTAACAAAAGTCGACGATACTCCAGGTAGTTAGAGAATTGAAACTAGTTGAAAAAGCTCAGGAAATTACGAATCCAGAGTAAACTTAATAAATAATACCGTAGTATGGTAAATTAACGACTTTTTCTACGTTCACATGCTCAGATCGGGCTGCCAGGTTTCTCAGCAGACAAGCTTTCAGCACTGAACTGAAAACTTACAATTTTTTCGACTTTGAATGAGCTAAATGATGGTTTATAATCAGTTGTGCCCATGGCTAGAGAATTAATAACAACGTAGACGACCCCTTCCGGTAGTCATTGGGATTCCTGAACTCATGTTAACAGCCATGAGCATCTATGACGGTTTTCAGAAGGTCTTCTAGATGTCTGCTGGATATTTATTCTTTGTCGTTACGTTTGTTCAGAATAAAAAACAAAATATGGCCACTGAATAAGCAACATTATTGACATTACTGTATGTTAAAAACAGTATCGGGCCAGATGAAAATTTTTTCGGGCCATATGCGGTAGGCAGCCTATCTAATGAAAATTAACCACCATAGACTGGAAAGATGGGTCAATAGTCAACGGGAAATGCATGAGCAGCATCTGTATATACGATTTGTGTAGTCATTTTGGCCAGTAGCGTAGGTACGAAAAATTTTCAGGGGGGGCGGTGTTGACCGAAGGCTGGGGGGGGGGGGGTAAATTACATTTTTTGCGCAATAATTGTATGCACGCTACATATGCTGTAACTTTCCCTGTTAATATGTTTTCTAGTTCAGTACATATATATATATATATATACATAGCTTAATGCTGTTGTAACCGAAAGCGGCACGCAAAAACCCAAAGCGGGGGGTCTGGGGGGCGGAGCCCCCGCTAAGTTGAAAAATTTTTAAATTTTGCCGTTAAAACGCTGCTGAAACATTGAATTCTTTGCATTGTATATTATCAGTTCCCAAACTAAATTTTGTAGTTTAATTTGCTACCTATTTAAATTTTTGACTTCCACAATCCCGTACGAAAACTAAGACTAAGATGCTCCCATTTGGAACAGGGTATTCTAAGCATATCCATTATCCGTCGTTGAAGGCAGATCATGTTTGGAATAATGCAGTTAATAACAGAACTACAAAGCAGGTAAACTAAGGTAAAGTAAAGCAAACTAGCAGAGGTCTAATTATAATAGGTACACAAGTCCCAAACGGGGGGTCTGGGGGGCGGACCCCCCGAATAAAGTTGAAAATTTTTAAAGTTCGCCATTAAACGCTATTGAAACATTTAATTCTTTACAATGATTTATCAATTGTCTAACAACATTTCGCACCTTTATATATTTGCTATTTTCTACGTTTACTGTCTTGTCCGAAAACTCAAACTATTAGGATGCTCCCATTAAGAACTGCGTATCCTGATTATATCAACCAATTATGCCGAAGCTGAGATGTTGGGAATAACGCAGATATTTAACAGCAAAACTGCAAAGCAAGTAGTTATATATACAAACATTCGTTAGCATGCTTAATGAAAAATAATAATTTTGATAATGTAAATAGCCAAAATTCGCGCCGAAGGCGCAAAAATTTTTTAATGGTGTAGAAAATGCATCAATGTTGAGCTATTTTGAAGCATTAATGTACAATTTGTGCATGTTTCTAATCACATTAAACGCCCGCGCTCCGCGCGGGCGTAAAATTTTTCATTTGCCCAAATTTTCAGGGGGGCAAAGCCATTATTTCGGGGAGGGCGGCCGCCCGCCCCGCCCGCCCCGTATCTACGCTAGTGATTTTGGCGTCAAATAGTGAAAAGGCGAATTTTTGCCCCTGTATTTTTTTTCGACCCCGTGTATTTTTTTTTCGATTTGGGTCCGAAAAAAAAATACAGTCAATTTTCAAAATTTTCCTGAAAGCGCAGGCCTTGCCCGGGAACTTTGGGCATTGGAAGAAACTAGACCCCACCCGACACATGCTGGGCCATATCCGGGATCTCTACGGCAATCCTATAAAACGTTATCCAAAAAGTTGCCAAATCGTATTTTTTTTTCGAACCTTTACTATATGTTATATTCGTCAATTTTAATCGAGTTTAAATCTGTAAAAGTTTAAACTGTAAAATTGTGAAAAGAATCCAATTCCCGTTTTGGTTTTCCAGTGATAGATTATCGGGTGAATGCGCAGCAAAACTGATGGGGGGAATGGGTTCTCCGCCCCCGAAAACCTTTATATGCAAGATTTGAGAAGTCTATCTTGAAAAATAAGCGAAAAAACTAAGTTCAAAGTCGGACCCAAAATTCACCAACTTTGGCCGGCCAGTACCCAAAAATGGTGCAACTTATCGGAAAACGAATTCAAGATTTTACAACCCCAACATGTCTAGCATTACGCCAAGTAATTAGTTTAGCCCCATATATAGCGCAATCTGACTTATTACGGCTAATGTTAAGCATACTTTTGGGTCATTTTAGCGTTTTGACCGACTTTGGACCCCAGCCAAAAATTTTTTCTACCCCCGGGAAGCATAAAAACTAGCCTATCGGCTTATTTTTGTTGCGTACTCCAAGAATATATATGGTTTTCATAGGCAAAATTTTTTCTATCTCTAGTTATTACGCCTACAAAACCCCCTTATGAGACATCAAATCAGAGAAACCGGAAAAAACATCAATCTCGTAAGCGATTTTTGGGGCAACTTTTTAACGGAAAGTGGTACGGGGATGAAACTTCGCACACATATATACTAAACTCGACACGTACAATTTTTTGCGCACATAATCTGCGCATAATCTGCGCAGGAATCTGCGCAGCTCCTGCGCAGCCTTGTTTTACACTGTCATTTGACCTTAAGCACTCATATTATAGGGGTCGCTACCGCGACCCCTATGATATAGTAACTTACGAAATGAAAAACTTGCAGTAAAATAGTTATATACAAGAAATGGTGGCAATAAAGAAGACAAGTTACAAGGGCAACAAAGATAATGTGCAAAACAAGGGGGGTCTGGGGGCCCCCCAGAAGTTGAAGAGTTTTTTGAAATCGTGTAAAATTCAACAATTCAAATGTTTAAAAGGATTAGTTAGGATGGGTTGAGTTATTGAGTTGTATAATCTATCACTGGAAAACCAAAACGGGAATTGGATTCTTTTCACAATTTTACAGTTTAAACTTTTACAGATTTAAACTCGATTAAAATTGACGAATATAACATATATATATACATGTACCGTCCTTGTTGAATTTCTTCGGAGTAAATCTTTCTTCTTCTTCTACAGTAGAGTTGGATAAAATATGTCTAGATGCTTTTCTTAAAGGGCGGGGGGTTAGGTGACCACCGTGTCCTCTCCCACCCTATACTCATTACGTTTGCTTTACCTTTGCTACTGTTTCTGTATCAGTATTATGCCGTAATCATGTGCTGGAGGAACGCCGGATCTTGTAGGATGTTATTGTAACGTAACTCGCCGTAGTATTGTAAAGCCGGCGCTTTTGAGTATTAAAATTCTTCGTCTTCTTCTTCTTTTCAGAATCTTCCACTTCAAGGATTTATTCTAGAGCACTTTCAGAAGCTGCCCATTATCAATCTTGCATTGCCCATTGATATATACGTTATGAAAGCAAAATAAAATTTGTAAATCGAATTAAAATAGCGCAAATATTTCCAAACTGCTTTCCTCGAGGGGGAAAGTAACTGGGTTTGGAGTGTTCTTGTCGGCAGTAAAGAGGGGCCAGCTAGTTTTGGGGCCCTGATTTAAACTCGATTAGTCAAAAATTTTTTAATTACTCCAATATATACTGACTGTTCTATAATATGCGACAAACGCTAAAGCGAAGCTTGAACGCCCGCGAATATGGGTTGTCCGGCGACGCTGTGCCCATATTAATTTGCCCACAACCTAGTCCTCCTGTCTTTGAGAACCTAACCCCATATTAAGCATTTTCAAAACTAGTCCTCTCTTGATTTCGCAACCTCACCATCCACCCATATTACTTTTTCATGCTCCGGAGGAGCATTTTTATGTCTTGTCCTTCTGTCATTTTAAAGGTTCCCTGCAGTGTAACAATTGATAGAAGGAGCTTGAAAAATGCAACAGGCATGGCCATATATAATGTGATGACGTAACATTAGATATATATATACCTAGAATATATAAACACCTAGGGGGGAAGTGGACCCCAAGCCCCGCGGTCAATGGTGCAACATTTGTAGGTGGTACAATGACAAAAGTTGTCCACCTCGCCAAACGCTTTCATTTGATACCAAACATGACCAGTTTTGAAGACTTGCATTTCTGATCCCCACCGGAACCACTGGGGGTGGGACACCACCCACAGGACTATGGGGCCCACTTTTTGTGGGTGGTACAATGACAAAAGTTGTCCACCTCGCCAAACGCTTTCATTTGATACCAAACATGACCAGTTTTTGAAGAATCTAGAACAATAAAGGGTCAAAACAGACACCAGTCCACGGATCCACAAGGGATACACAGATATCAATGAGAATAGGAAAATATCAAAACGTGGACACCCAGAAATCTAACCAACCTTATTCACGCGACCGGTTTCGAGACCGGTGTGGTCTTTTCGTCAGGCGACTCCTGGCTATTACTCCCTGCAAACGTTCCTAGGGGGGGGGCTATAGGATTCCTTCCGATTTACTATGGATGGGTACGACCAGAGAGCCGAAAAACGCCATTTTTAATGACTTTTAGGCCATTTCTAGTGAAAGTGGGACTTTGAAACTTTTCGCCAAAATAGGTGAAATAATTCAAAGTTTGGGCCTATCTCCTGAAAGTTACAGAGCGAAATTTAAAAATCCCCTCGTTACTTTGTGTGCATTGGCCGAAATATTCAAATAAAATAAACCAAACCGATCTAGCTGCTAGCCTGTGAAAAAAGTCCACCACAACCAAAGTGCCAAAATAGTGAAAGTCCGACGTTGTGGCCTTTGCACAGAGCCAAAATTGGCCAGGTGCCAAAATGACCAAAAAAGGTAGCATGGGGGATACTGTCTACCAACGTATAACAATAGTGTTGGACCAAAATGGCCCACAACGTTCCAACACTTCGCTAGAAAGTGCACTTTCGAAAAACGTTCTTCACCTAGAAAAAAAAACAAACGCAAACTAACTGTTGCCAAGTGCAAAAAATTGAAGTTTCGAATTCGAACCAAAAGTATGGTGATATATTATATATTGTACATTTGTAGTATATTTGTATTATGTAGGGGCGCGATAGCGCCCCTACATAATATGGGTGTAAAGGCGTCTGCGCGGCCCTCTGGAGACCGTGTTGGCCTGGTGCCAGCTAATTAGAGGTTCGGGAGGGATAAAAATGTTACCATCGTAAAGTACTCGAGTAGTACTACAAGTACCACCATACTTTTGGTTAAAATTCGGAACTTCGAAATTTTGCACTAGGCGAGAGTTACCGTGCGGTTGTTTTTTTCTCGGTTAATAACGCTTATTGGAAGTGCATATTCTAGCGAAGTGTTGGAACGATGTGGGCATTTTGGTCCAATGCTACTATGATATGTTGGTAGACAGTATCCCCCCATGCTACCAAACGAAGGTCATTTTTGCACTCGGCCAACTTTGGCTCTGTGCCAAGGCCCCAAAGTCGGACGGTTCGCTAGTTTGGCACTTCGGTTGAAATCAACTTTTTTTCACAGGCTAGCAGCTAGATCGGTTTGGTTTATTTCATTTGAATATTTCGGACTATGCGCACAAAGTAACGAGGGGGATTTTTTAATTTCGCTCCGCAGCTTTCAGGAGATGGGCCCAAACTTTGCATTTTTTGACCTGTTTGGGCGAAAAGTTTCTAAGTCCTGCTTTTACTAGAAATGACCTAAAAGTCACTAAAAATGGCGTTTTTCGGCCTTGGGGTGGTACCCATATATAGTAAATCGGGGTCGCTGAAAACGATGAGCATACTGCCGATACCGCCCGAAGTGACCACTGGTCAGCATGGCTCCCGTGGTTCCTCGCCCAGGGTCAAAGTTGGGAAAACTCACTCTAAACAGCGTTTTTCGGCGTTTTAGTCGGGAGCATATATAGTAAATCGACTACGCTCGTTTCAATGGGCATATCTCCGAAACCGACGGAAGTGACCACTGGTCACTACAGCCTATGGAGCCTATTGACCACTGGTCAAACGGCCTAAAACTGCGTTTTTCGGCGTTTTGGTCGGGGGCATATATAGTAAATCGACTACGCTGGTTCCAATGGGCATATTGCCGAAATTGGTGGGAGTGACCAGTGGTCACTACGGCCTATGGTGTCCGCTGACCACTGGTCAAACTCCCTAAATCAGCGTTTTTTGGCAGTTTTTTGGGGCATGTATAGTAAATCAACTACGCTGGTTCCAATGGGCATATTGCCGAAACCGGTGGGAGTGACCAGTGGTCACTACGGGCTATGGTGTCCATTGACCACTGGTCAAACCCCCTAAAACAGCTTTTTTCGACATTTTGGTTGGGGGCACATATAGTAAAACAACTAAGCTCGTTTCAATGGGCATATTGCCGAAACCGGTGGGAGTGACCAGTGGTCACTACGGCCTATGGTGTCCACTGACCACTGGTCAAACCCTCTAAAACAGCTTTTTTCGACATTTTGGTTGGGGGCATATATAGTAAAACGACTACTCTCGTTTCAATGGGCATATTGCCGAAACCGGTGGGAGTGACCAGTGGTCACTACGGCCTATGGTGTCCACTGACCACTGTTCAAACCCCTTAAAACTGCGTTTTTCAGCGTTTTGGTTGGGTGCATACTGGGGTTTTTTTACTGGGGGGGGGGGGGGGGCGCCCCCCCACTTTTTTGGGGCTTCCCCCACTCACCCTAAGGTGCCCAGAAATTGCCAAATTTTTAGGATTTTTCGTCAAAATTTTCAAAATTTTTCCGGCTTCGCCGGAAATTTTTGATCAAAAATCACCTTTTTCGGTGCTAAAACTTGATTTTTGAGCACTTTTAAGCATACTTATAGCAGTTTATGTGGAAAACAGGCTATTTATACTGTATTTTTGTCATTTTTAGCTCATTTTATCCCCCCCACTTCTGGACCTCCCCCCCACTTATTTTTGCCTAAAAAAACCCCAGGCATATATAGTAAAACGACTACGCTCGTTTCAATGAGCATATTTTCAGAACCGGCGGAAGTGACCACTGGTCACTACAGGCTAGGTGGCCTATTGACCAGTGGTCAGATCCCCTAAGACGGCGTTTTTCGGCGTTTTGGTTGGGGCCATATATAGTAAATCGACTACGCTCGTTTCAATGAGCATATTTTCAGAACCGGCGGAAGTGACCAGTGGTCAGTACGAGCTATGTGACCCACTGACCACCGGTCAAATCCCCTAAAACAGTATTTCGTCATTTTGATTGGGGGCATATATACGTATATAGTAAATCGACTACGATCGTTTCAATGGGCATATTACCGAAACCGATGGAAGGGAAGTGACCGGTGGTGTGTCTGGTGGGGGGGTCACAAATGAAAGTTTTCAAAAGTGGTCAAGTTTGGTATCACTCACTTTTCTGCCCTACCTGTGGCACTGTTCAAGCTCCTTATATCAATTAACTCAGTGTTAGAAAGGGACCCTTTAAAATGACAGAAGGACAAGTAATAAAAATGCTCCTCTGGAGCATGAAAAAGTAATATGGGTGATGGTGAGGTTGCAAAATCAAGAGAGGACTAGTCTTAAAAATGCTTAATATGGGGGCTAGGTTCAAAAACAGAAGAGGACTAGGTTGTGAGCGAATTAATATGGGCACAGCTTCGCCGAACAACAATATGGGCTGGGAGGGGGGGAGGTGGCCCCCTTCCCAACTCTGCTTGTTCTCCGCAACGCACATTTTCTGGTGCGCAGAATTTGCCAACGTCGATGCATATATTTACATATATGATTATTGTTTAGATAAATTTTCCAAATCTTTCCGGCCTTAGAAAAAACTATATATATACATACATACATATATATACAAGAATAAAAATGCTCCGATGGAGCATGAAAAATGCAATATGGGTGACATTAGGTTTTAAGCGGACAGAGGACTAGGTTTTAAAACGTTAATATGGGAGGAGCAGGTTGTAAATGCCAGGAGGACTAGGTTAAAAGCGCACTAATATGGACCAGCTTCGCTGAACAACCCATATTCGCGGGTACACATGCTCCACTCCGGATTTGACCTTTATTGGCATAAGTTATAAATTCGTCAGCTTTCCATGCGAGCTTGCTGATTTGAAATATTAGGTTTTACTTCAAGCGTTTTATTATGCGCTGCTAGCGCAGAATTTGTGACACCAATTTTTATATATGTATTTATTATAATACGTATGTAATTACTAAGTATTACGAGCACCACTACATTTAGTTGCATACGAAGAGTTATGTTCACAAATTGGTAAACTGTTACTGAGGAACTGCCGCCAGCATCAGTCCGGGCAGTTTCCACGAATATGGGTTGTTCAGCGAAGCTGGCCCATATTAGTGCGCTTTTAACCTAGTCCTCTTGGCATTTACAACCTGCTCCTCCCATATTAACGTTTTAAAACCTAGTCCTCTGTCCGCTTAAAACCTAATGTCACCCATATTGCATTTTTTTTGCTCCATCGGAGCATTTTTATTCTTGTAATATATATATACGATGTGTTTTACTCATGTGTACGTATATACGTATATATACTTTTTAGGCCAATCTCTTAGCCAGCATGTGCCTTTTTTGTCACTTAGCGCTGCAGATTGGTTGCTATCAGACTGTCCTGGTTCTGGACCCCTCCCGTTTGTTGTTTCTATCATCATCAGCCTGCTGAATCTGCCCCCTCTTCCCTCTCATATCATTAGATTTCCGATTTTCCATATCTACGTATATATATATTTCATATTGTTTTAAATTTTGATTCTGATTTTATCTGTGTACGTATACAATTGCTTATGATAGTCTTGCATTCTGCTTCTCTGCACGCAGAAGACATTGTTGGCCTACCTTACTGTCATATATATATATATACAGTCGCGGTTGGATAGCCTTCTGTTACGTACCACTCGTCCGTAATACAAACGCATAGTTTTAGCTTCAAGGATTTATGGTGATTATTTCCCTATTTTTGGCATCTGATCACATATTATTGAATTGATTGAAAGCTTGATTTGACTTTCCCCATTGGTTTTTTGTCCAGTTACATACCTAATATTGCTTGGCCTTGGTTGTGTTATACCTATATATAGATTCTTTGACATTTATATATATATATATATTAGCTGATTTTTGAATGGAAAGCTTGATTCATCAGGTGTCCAGAGATGAGCCAAATCAGGGATCACTACAGATCACTGGCAGCGGCTCAGCGTTCGGTGGACGCGCGTCGACAAAGTCAGGAGCTGGTTCTGGCGCCATGCCCGGTCCCTTCCCAGTGCCCTCTGACCAGCAGCAGCGACACAGCTACACTGACACCAGAGACCACGTGGCGGCAAAGCATCAGCAATACTCCCCGACCTCCTCCCCGCCACTGCAACTGGATGGTCATGCTAAATTCAACAACAACAACAACAACAATAACAACAACGATTCTTCAAATTCAGTGGTCAGCTGCTCAAGGACGACGACGACCTCCCACTCCTCCTCCTCTGTCCTTGTCATGTCCAAACTGGGCGGGGATAAGGAGACGCCCCCCACGACCCGCCTTCGGACTTCCGCGGATCCACCGGTCCCGCCTGTTGGAGGCGGTGGTGGTGCTAAGTCAACGTCGAAACAGGCGACGACCAACAAAAAGGGTCGCAAAACGAAGGACAAGAAGTCAAAGACGGGCGGAGATGGCTCTAGGAGTAGGAGCGGTGGCGGAGGTCTCCGGTGTCTCTGGTGCTGTTGGGGTCTGGGGGGTCGGGGAGGCAGGCACCCCCAGGACATTTACGAACCAGAAAAGCCCTCTCCCCTGACCAGTGGAGGCTCGGATCACGGTTGGCGAACCATTCCCACTGCGGACGGCAGTGGGCCGCACGCAGTTGGCGACGCGCAGGAGGAAACCCGGAACGGTAGCTGTCACTCGGAGGAGGGCGAGGAGGGCGACCCGGGAATGGAGTGCCTCTCCCGGCTGCCCCTTCCGCCCCCGCGCCCCGAGGACTCCCACCGGCACTGTCTCATTGTGGACCTGGACGAGACCCTGGTCCATTCCTCCTTTAAGCCGGTACAGAATCCGGACTTCATCATCCCGGTTGAACTGGATGGAATCCTGCATCAGGTTGGTTGGTGACTGTGAGAGGATTGTGTAGGGCGTTTTGGGGATTTTGGTAGGGGGTGGCGGGGGAAAAACAAAAAATAGTATTTTTGGCATTGCAATTTAGAAACGCAAAAAGTGTATGTATACTCTTCGTGCTTTGAGTTAGAATAAAATTTACATCAGAAATTGGAGCAAAAATTG
>JASAND010007687.1:0-11330 GCA_030248195.1 Trissonchulus latispiculum | reverse complement strand
TACTTCGTTCAGTTACGTATTGCTGAAACTATCTAACTTTAGTTAATTACCCAAGTCGAGGATTCGTGCTAAGACATTTCGAAAATTTAGAGGTTGGGGTCTACCCAGCAGAATTTAGGTGGGTGGGGAGTGGGCTGTGGGGTCGCAGGTTAATTTAGCCATAGGTGTAAGCATAGGTGTAATTTGGGGGAGGGGGTTGGGGGGGAGGGTAACCCCCCCCCGCCTTCAACTGCAAACCCCCCCGACTTTGAAATTTTTGCGAAAAATGGCCAAAATTTGGGCATTTTTAGGGTAAATTTTGCAAAATTTTTCAAAAAGTTCAAATTTGTGGCTTAACGTGTTTATTATCGCGAGAAATACACGTTTATAACGGTTTTATGGACTTCTAAACTCAATACTGACCTTATTCTGGACTCAGAAACATGTTGGCAGTCAAGTTTTCGAGTTTAAAAACACTGTCTAATGTCAATATTACTTAATGCTTTCGTGTTTTTCGGCATTAGCAATGGCTGAAAATGCGATTTTTGGCATAAAAATTGAAAAATTTTTTGGGGAAGGTTTGGGGGGGGGGGTCGTGGGGGGGTTAGGTTTGGGGGTCTAAAAAGGGGGCCCCCCAAAATTTCGAGGGAGGGGCCCCCATAGGTGTCAGGTGGGGGGGGGGTTGGGGGGGTAGCCCAAGCCTTTTTTCAACCCTCCCCCAAAACTTTTTGGGGGGAGACGTCCCCCCCCCCAACTGCGGGGGGGGGGGGGCAGTCGCGCCGGAGGCGCGAAAAATGGCCAAAAATTGGGTATTTTTAGGGTAAATTTTTAAAAAATTTTCAAAAATGTCCAAATTTTTGGCTTAAACTGTTTATTATTATGAGAAATACACGTTTGTAACTGAATTATGGATCTTATGACTCAATATTGACCTTATTTTGGACTTGGAAACATGTTGGCAACCAAGTTATTGAGTTTAAAACCATAGATGTGTTAGGGGGGGGGTGGGGGGGGAGCCCCCCCCACAAAATTGAAAAATTTTAGCGACCCCCCCCCCCAGATTTTTCAGACTTTAGCTAGGCCCCCCCCGATTTTTGTCCAAAAAGTGGCCAAAAATGGCAAAAAAATCGAAAATTTAGGGGTTTTTTGGGAAATTTGGCGGAGCCCCCCCCCCCCCCCGGGGGAACCCCCCCCCCCCCCAGATTTTTTGCCCAGCCACACCTATGTTTAAAACCACTGTCTAATGTTAAAATTACTTTATGGTTAGATGTTTTTTTATCATTAGAAACGGCTGAAAATGCGATTTTTGGCATAAAAAATGAAAAATTTTTTTGGGGGAGGGTTGGGGGGGTCCTGGGGGGGGGGGGGGGTTGGGGGGGGGCGCCAGAGGGGCCCCCCCCCCCAAAATGTTTGGGGGGGGCCACCCCCCCCCCAAATCTCCGTTACACCTATGGGGGTAACCCCCCCACCCCAAATCCCCGTTATCTACACCTATGGCTGTAAGGCGGGGGGGGGCAGCCATTTTCTCAACCCTCCCCCGCCCAGTCCCCCCATAGGTGTAACGGTGAGATGGGTTGGGGCGGGGGGCCCCTTTTTAGACCCCTCCCAAGACCCCCCAAACCTCCCCCAAATATTTTTTCTGTTTTTATGTCAAAAATCGCATTTTCAGCCATTGCTAATGCCAAAAAACATTCAACTATGAAGTAATTTTGACATTAGACAGGGGCTTTAATCTCAAAAACTTGATTGGCAACATGTTTCCAACTCTAAAATAAGGTCAATATTGAGCCAGAAAGTCCATACAACCGTTACAAACGTATTTCTCGCAATAATAAACACCTTAATCCACAAATTTGGACTTTTTTCAGCAGTTTTGCAGAAATACCCAAGTTTTTGCCAATTTTTCGCGCCTTCGGCTCGACAACCAGTCCCCCCCTTATGTGTACCAGGCTACAGTTTGCCCCCTGTGAGACCCCCCCACACGGAGAGGCCAGACCCCCCTTCCCCCCTACCCGACCTCAACTACTCCCCCCCAAACCGAGCTCAAACCCCTCTCCCCCCCTAAAATTGGGTCCAAACCAGGTAAAAAATGCAAAATTTTTGAAAAAATTTTTTGCGATTTCTGAAAATTTTTGAAAAAAATTCGAAAAAATGCCTATAAATCACATATAAAGCGCTAAAGATGGTTATTTATATCAATTAAAAGGTAATATACGCGATTATAAACCACAATCAGAGCTAATTTAGGCATATTTTAGCACAAATTTGTCAATTTTCAAGCCCTATTTTCGCATACGAAAACCATTGACAGAAGCTTTTGAGTATGTTTAATGTACTGTACATCGAAAAAGGAGCATTTTTAGCTAAAAAAACTTGGGTAGAGTTTAGGGGGGGTCCCCCTCCCCCAAATTTCGGATTTTTGTGGGGTCCCCCGAGCCAAATTTGGACCTTCTACTCCCCCCCCAACCCCAACAGGTGGTACACCTATATATGCCCCCCCCTCCAGTTGGGAGGGCGGGGGCATAGTTTCCCCAGGGGGGGGGGTTGGGGGCATCCCCTTAAAATTTTCGACCAACTTTACCCCTCCAGATTTTTTGACTATCCCTCCCCCCACTTTTGCTTACCCCCCCGAACCCCCCAGCACTTTTTGGGGCCAAAAAGTTAGCTAAATTTTGCTAAAATTTTTTTCTCAAATTTTGGCTTAAAATCGGTTTAAAACGGTGTAAAAAACGCCTAAAACGATAAAAACAAGCCTTGTTCTGACAAAAAACGTTAAAATACAGAAAATTTTGCGTTTTTAGGCCATTTTTTTGAATTTTCTGAGGTCCGAATTTTGGGGGGGGGGTTCGGGGGGTACTCCCCATCACATTTCGGGGCATATATAGGTGTGGCTCGCGAAAAAAGTGGGGGTGGGGGTTCAGAAAAAAAGTAGGGAGGGGGTTTGGCGAAAATAGGGGGTGGGGGAGGGTCGCGACAAGTCGATTTGGGGGGAGGGGTAAGAAAAATTTTCGAGGGGGGGTCGGCGAAAAATCGGTTTTTCGTTAAAAAATTGAACAATTTTCTCAATTTACAGCTATTTTCTATTTTTAACGATTTTTAGCTTAATTAAGCGAATTCTTCAAATTTTTCGCTAATTTTTGGAATTTTTTAGAAAAACTTCGAATTATTAGCTAAAAATTTTCAAAAAATTGTCAAAAATTAAGGTAGGGGTTAGAAAATTTTTAGGGGGGAGGGGTCTGAAAAAATCGATTTGGGGGGAGGGGTAGGAAAAATTTTTAGGGGGGTCGGCGACCCCTCCATTTGGAGGGAGGGGTTCCCCCAGCCCCCCCCCCCCCAACACACCTATGTTTCGGGGGTCGACCACCAAATTTTCGAAGTTTGCCCCCCTCAACCAAAATTTCCAGGGAAACTATGGGCGGGGGCCCCCAAAAACACTTTTTGGGGGTTTTGTAAAAATGGCTTGGGGGGGACACCCCCCAAACTCCCCCAATTTCACCTGACCCCCCCCCCCCCCAGAAATTTTGGGGGACGTCCTCCTCCAACTTGGGGGGGGGCAGTCGGCGCGAAAAACGGCCAAAAATTGGGTATTTTAGGGTAAAAGTTTCAAAATTTTTCAAAAATGTCCAAATTTTTGGCTTAAAGTGTTTATCATTGCCAGAAATATATACACGTTTTTAACTGTATTATGGGCTTTCTGATTCATTTTTGTCCTTATTTTGGACTTGGAAACATGTTGGCAATCAAGTTTTCTAGTTTAAAGACAATGTCTAATGTCAAAATTGTTTCATAGTTGAATGTTCATTGGCATGATTGGAAATGGCTGAAAATGCGATTTTTGGCATAAAAATAGAAAAATCTTTTGGGGGAGGGCTGGAGGAAATTATTTGCCCCTCGGACTTTTGGGCCCCCCCAAGAAGCCCCCCCAAGAAAAAATCCCTGGAATAAGCCCAGTATAGCCATGGGGGAAAAACCCACATTTTCCAGTGCTCGGACAGTTCCTACTTTTCCTACTTTTTTCCTACTTTTTCGGATGTTCCTACTTTTTTCCTAGTTACTTTAGGTCAAAAATTCCTACTTTTTTCCTGTAAAAGACGAAATTGGCCTGATTTGACAGAATGTTGTCCAAAAAATCGCTGACTTTTTAACAATTTGGAAATGATCTGTAGTTTGTTTTGCTACATATATTCCTTACGATAAGAGAGATAATCAAACTAACTATATAACTAACTAAGAATTTATTCTGATTAACAAGTAGCCATACAGAATAATACGAATACATAAACTGTTTATCGCAGTTACACAATTCTTTTCTATATAATATATATATATATATATATATATATATATATATATATATATATATATATATATGTGTGTGTGTGTGTGTGTGTGTGTGTGTGTGTGTGTGCTTAGTAACGAAAATTTGTTAGTAGAAACAAACAAACAAACAGACACAAAAAACACTTTATAACAGGTATATATATACTAGAGTTCTGGCTAAAAGTCACAGAAAGGGATGGGGGAACCACTTGTCTGGTTATCTAATACCCCGACCCCGAAGATAATTATTCAAATTCAGATTTTTGACAGACCTTTCAAAAACATTTAGGCTAGATGAGTTTATAACAGTGATGGGTAAACTGTTCCAAAGTTCAACAATTCTGTTAGTGAAAAACGACTTTGTTGCTTCTCTATGACACAGACTATGCCGTATTTTGTAGCAATGCCCACGTAAACCTATACTAGGTGCTAACGTGAAAAAATCAGTAAAATTAAGTGATATTTGGTTTTTGCAAATTCGGTACATTAGTTTTAAATCCGTTATTAAACGTCTTATCTCTAATGATTGTAACTGGAGCATTTCTAAGCGCTGCTCATAAGAGAAATATTGTAGACCAGGTATACGTTTCGTATACCTTCTTTGTACATTTTCTATCATGTCGATATCTTTTAGCAGGTATGGTGACCATATTGATGAATGATATTCCAGAATTGGTCTCACATACGTATTAAACATTTTAACTAAAAAATCCCTATTTCTTGTTTCGAATGATTTGAAAATGAAAACTGAAAATTTGTTTGCTTTTTGCGTAATTTTGGCGCAGTGTGCAGAACTCTTCATGTCACGTGACAGTGTTACCCCTAAATCTGTTACTTGCTTTACCACTGAAAGTTCATGATTGTCCATGACATATCCTTTTCCATCCGCATCTGCAGACGACCCATACACTAAAACCATACACTTCGAAATGGACAGACTAAGCTGCCAAGTGTTAGCCCAGCTGCATATGCGATCAAGATCTTCTTGAAGTCTCACAGATTTGGTTTCGTTCGTACTTACGTAAGTATATTTTTGCATCATCTGCATATAGACTGATACTAGAATTTACAATGACTTCAGGCATATCATTAACGTACGTATATCAGGAACAGAAGTGGTCCAAGAACAGTTCCTTGTGGAACACCACTGATAACCTGATGTTTGGTAGAAAAAGCTTGATTAACTTTCACATTTTGATATCTATTTGACAAAAAGGACTTTATCCAGTTTAAAATTTGACCACTAATTCCATACTTTTCTAATTTTAATAATAACTTAGTATGGTTTACCGTATCAAATGCTTTCGCAGTCTAGATATATATACAAGTAACAAAAATGCTCCGCACAAAAGGAGATAATATGTGTGTTGGGCCTATGTCTATCCATTATAATCGCCTAAGTCCCCACCCCACCCCACCACAGCACTCTACAGCCACTTTGAACATGCAGTTCTATGACAAAAGTTGCTCAGCTCGCTTAGGGCTTTCATTTGGTACCAAATTTGACCACTTTTGAAAACTTTCATTTTTGACCGAAAATCGCCTAAGTCCCCACCCCACCCCACCACAGCACTCTACAGTCACTTTGAGCATGCAGTTCTATGACAAAAGTTGCTCAGCTCGCTTAGGGCTTTCATTTGGTACCAAATTTGACCACTTTTGAAAACTTTCATTTTTGACCGAAAATCGCCAAGTCCCCACCCCACCCCACCACAGCACTCTACAGCCACTTTGAGCATGCAGTTCTATGACAAAAGTTGCTCAGCTCGCTTTGGGCTTTCATTTGGTACCAAATTTGACCACTTTTGAAAACTTTCATTTTTGACCGAAAATCACCTAAGTCCCCACCCCACCCCACCACAGCACTCTACAGCCACTTTGAGCATGCAGTTCTATGACAAAAGTTGCTCAGCTCGCTTTGGGCTTTCATTTGGTACCAAATTTGACCACTTTTGAAAACTTTCATTTTTGACCGAAAATCACCTAAGTCCCCACCCCACCCCACCACAGCACTCTACAGCCACTTTGAGCATGCGGTTCTATGACAAAAGTTGCTCAGCTCGCTTAGGGCTTTCATTTGGTACCAAATTTGACCACTTTTGAAAACTTTCATTTTTGACCGAAAATCGCCTAAGTCCCCACCCCACCCCACCACAGCACTCTACAGCCACTTTGAGCATGCAGTTCTATGACAAAAGTTGCTCAGCTCGCTTAGGGCTTTCATTTGGTACCAAATTTGACCACTTTTGAAAAATTTTATTTTCGACCACTTGACCCCCCACCCGACTGACCCTTCAAACGGCAAAGTGGAACCAGCACAGCAAGATGGATGAGTCCTACGGCAAAAAGGACACCGGGAATGAGCTGGGCGCACCAGAAAACCCCTATAGACAAAGTTTTCAGAGGCCAGGTAGAGCCTACTATGGACCTCCAGGAAGCGGTTTCCGACATGACCCTCCAGGCGGCAAAGTGGAACCAGCACAGCAAGATGGATGAGTCCTACGGCAAAAAGGACACCGGGAATGAGCTGGGCGCACCAGAAAACCCCTATAGACAAAGTTTTCAGAGGCCAGGTAAAGCCTACTATGGACCTCCAGGAAGCGGTTTCCGACATGACCCTCCAGACGGCAAAGTGGAACCAGCACAGCAAGATGGATGAGTCCTACGGCAAAAAGGACACCGGGAATGAGCTGGGCGCACCAGAAAACCCCTATAGACAAAGTTTTCAGAGGCCAGGTAAAGCCTACTATGGACCTCCAGGAAGCGGTTTCCGACTTGACCCTCCCGACGGCAAAGTGGAAGCAGCCCAGCAAGATGGGTGGGTCTGACGGTAAAACTGACTGCGGGAATCGATTCTCCGTGCCAGAAAACCATTGTATGGAAGATTTGAGCGTTCAAAGTTGAATAGATAGCGAGAAATTTCGATTTTTCATTTTTCGAATTTTCGCCATTTTTGACGGGCCACTGTGGTCGCTAGGGAAGTGATAGAGAAACGCAACCTGGACCGTTAGTTAGTTCAATATATGTAATTTCTGAATATAAAAAGAAATCAGCTCCAGCTCGTAACGTTCGACCTGAGCGACGACCACAAAAATGGTCACTTTTCGCTATGAGCCGACTTTGCGGCGCCACTGCGGCGCTGTGGCGCAGCTGCGGCGCAAAAAAAGTTGTGATTCTTAAATTCTTTAGAGGGTACTACTAGACCCCATAGCCCTTTAGGTTGGCCCACCGCTGCAGATCACGTGAAAGCGGCGAACATTATGTACAATACAGCCATCAAATAGGAGAAACCGGAAAAAAAAAACATCGCCGCCATAACCGGTCCGGGGCGCAACTTTTTAACGGTAAGTGATACGGGGCTGAAACTTCACAGACATACTGAACTCGATGTGCTCTACAATTTGCGCATGAAATCTGCGCAGGATCTGCGCAGGATTTTGCGCAGCTTCTGCGCAGCTTATTTTACACTGTCTCCAGCCACTTTTCACACATATTATAGGGGTCGCTGCCGCGACCCCTATGATACTGTGGGTTGCATTTGCATAATTTAAGTCTTTAGCTTTATTCCATTGGTATAAAGTTTTTAATAAATTAGTAAGAGTAGAATGTTTAGCACGAAAACCATGCTGGTGTGCACTTAGTAAATTATGCTCCATTAAAAAGACATAATATGTTCTTTCAGAATTTGTTCGAGAATTTTACAGCACGATGAAGTAAGACTAATAGGTCTGTAGTTCTCAGGTGTTGATGGCGATCCTTTTCTTTTATAGATTGGGGATATAATAGCATCCTTCCAAATAGTGGAGATTACACCAGTATTTAATGACTTTTGAAAAATATATTGCAGTGGAGTAGACAAAACTGTGGCCATTTTTCTCAACAATAATGAGGGTATATTATCTGGACCCATTGAGGCTTTCGGGGGTGCCTTTTTAAAAAATTTTTCCACAGTTTCTTTTGATACCTGCAGTATACCAATGGTTTCGTGCGTCCTATACGGGAAATTTGGACTTTCGCCATCATCTACTGTGAAAACTGAGGAAAACTGTTTATTTAAAATTTCAGCTTTTTCAAAGCCTGACCAAGCCTCAGAATTATATACCATTCGTCTTCCATGCCAGAATTACCACGCTTCCCTTTGAAGTTAATTTGTTTTTAACATAAGAAAAGAGCATCTTCAAATTATTTTAAGTATGTTTTCTTCGTATACATGCTTCTGGAACCGTAGGTTCCGTCTCACCTCTTTTGCAAGATTTTTAAATTCCGAAAGATGGCTATTTTCATTTGTAACTGTGAACTTCTTCCAAATTCGTTTCTTCTTAGAAATAAGGTGCTTTAGAGATATAGGTAGCAGTTTACGTTTACAACTTATCTTTGTTTTTGGTACGAACTTATCAATGGCAATTTCAATTATATTAGAGAAAGTTTCCCATAAATCTTCTACATTTTCATTAGTTGAAAATAAATTGTTCCAATCTATGGAGTATAGAAAATCTTCCATTGCTAGCCAGTTAAACTTAGCCAGCCAGTCAAACTTAAAAATTTTCAACATCCATCCCAATCGACTAAGTTTCATCGGTTTTGCCAGTTTCTATGGTAAAATTCAGATTTCGTAAATCTTACGGCAGAGTGCTCTGGCTTTTTCCTAGGCAAAAATTTCTGGGGGGGGGCTCGGATTGCAAATAGCACTGCTATTTGGCTTGGACACGTTAGCTTAGTGGGACCTTATTAAAACTACGTAACCCCCAGGTCCAAATTCCGCATAACTTGACAAATTAGCCGAGATTTGGTATGGGTGTGTTTTCGACCGGACTGCGTTCAAACATCGCACAGTTTTCGGTTTCGCTAAATTAGATTTTTTGAGATTAGCAGGACCAGTAGAACCGAAAAATTCTAGCATCAGATTATATAATTTTGCTGTAAAGTTGAGGTGGTTTTCGGTATAGTCTCCTTTGGGGGGGGGGGGTTGGGGGGGTATCCCCCCCAAAATATTTGTCCAAATTTACCCCCCCAATTTTTTTTGACTTAACCTCCCCCAACTTTTGGCCACCCCCACCCCCCGAACCCCCCCCCCCAACAATTCTTGGACCCAAAAAGTTAGCTAAATTTGGTCGAAAATGGTCAGTTTTTGAAACAGTTTTCCAAAATTTTGACCTAAAACCGCTTTAAACGGTGCAAAACGCCTAAAACGTTAAGAACAAGCCTTATTTTGATGAAAAAAGGGCTAAATTACAGAAAATTTTGCATTTTTTGGCCATTTTTCGAAATTTCTGAGGTCCGAATTCTGGGGGGGGTTGGGGCATAGGTGTAATTGGGGGGAGGTTTGGGGGGGGTAACCCCCCCCAGCCATTTTTACAAACCACCCCCAAAAATTTTTGGGGGCCCCCGGCCCCCCCCCCCCCAAGGGGGGGGGGGGGGGTAGTCGCGCCGAAGGCGCGAAAAATTGGTCAAAAATTGGGTATTTTTAGGGTAAATTTTGCAAAATTTTTCAAAAATGTCCAAATTTTTGGCTTAAAGTTTTCATTATTGCGTGAAATATACGTTTTCAAAAGTTTTATGGATTTTTTGACTCAATATTGACCTTATTTTGGAGTTAGTAACATGCTGGCTATCAAGTTTTCGAGTTTAAAGGTCCTGTCTAATGTTAAAATTAGTTAATGGTTGGATGTTTTTTGGCATTAGCAATGGCTGAAAATGCGATTTTTGGCATAAAAATTGAACAACATTTTTGGGGGAGGTTTGGGGGAGGTCTAAAAAGGGGGCCCGCCCCCAAAATTTGGGGGGAGGGGGCCTCCCCCAACCCAAATCCCCGTTACACCTATGGGTTGGGGGGGGGTACCCCCATCACATTTCGGAGGTCGGCCAACATTTATATACCCCCCCATTACCCAAAGTTCCAGGGAAACTATGGTTTTCGGGGTTTATATATAAAACACGGTTGCTGATTATGCTTTTTGTTAGCTTCGTATAAACTAAGGTTTTAAGTTTAGGATGCAAGCCTATATGAATATATACACTCTTGTATACTTAGCTATCAAAATGTATGATTAGAAAGGGGTTTCAGATTCATGTTCTGCTACCACGAAAACTCCTAATATATATACAACTTTACAGTAAAATTTAGTTCCCCTTGGTCTCCTCTTGCGAATCCAAAAGATTAAATTTAGCGAAACCGAAAAATTCTTGTTTGTATTCAGCTTTGTCAAAAGCATACCCAAACCAAATTTAAGGTCATTTAGTCAAGGTTTGCGGAATCTGGGCCTGGGCGAATCTTCACAAGACCCAAAGATTATAATATTCCACTAAATTCAGGTTTTGGCTAGCAACGGATTGCCAACTTTAAATGCAATTGTGACCTGTTCACTTGACACAGCCGATAAAGAAAGTCATTAAGAAAGAAAATCTTAAGAATTCTGACCTCTGGTGGGACTCGGCTGAATTTTTCCTTGGCACAAATTTCTGGGGGGCGTTAAGTTTTTTGAAAAAATGCTGAAGACTGAAGAAGAAGAAAAAGTGCTTTTTTTGCTGTTGAGCTAAAAAGCATGCAATTTTTAACCTAATTTTTAGCTTAAAACTGCTAAGGAACTATAAGCGGGAAACTTTGAAGTTTTACTATCAAAACCCTAGTTTTCTCGGCAAGCTTGGGTTCTGGGAGGAGGGTGGACGATTCTGAGGAAACCTGTTCTTGGGGCCAACCCTGTAGAAAAAGCCAGTTCGGATCCGCGACGCTTCTTTGTTGAAAATACCGAAAAACCTTTTGCTAAAAATCTCATTTTTTGTTAAAAGCTGCATAAATCGCTTAAAATTTTGTATATAGATGACTTTAGCTCAGGTTCGGTAAAACAAATGGCTTCATTCAGTGGTCAGTTTAATTTAGTCAGTGATTTGCGTAATATAAGGATTAAATTTTGTAGAGGAAGGTATAAAATGCCATGCACAAAATTTGCTCGATAGCTCGAATTTTGTATCGTGGGCCAGTAGGGTACATGGATTCTGCCGACTTGTATTCAAAATTTCAGGCCGCTAGCTGT
>JASAND010007685.1:0-30159 GCA_030248195.1 Trissonchulus latispiculum | reverse complement strand
ATTGTCCCATCTTCCGCTAGAACTCGAAACCATCTAAAGCATATATATATATATATATATATTTCATTTTATAGCTCAAATTCTATTCAAAACTTGTCCACGAACTATCTTCAAAATATATATAATTTGCAACTTTTGTACACATCAGTTCTGCGAGACAATCCCGAAAATCAGCCGAATATTAACAATTTGCAGCATTTTTCGAACTTTACTAATATGCACAATAGCTGCATCAATCGATCGCCTATTTGTTTGGCATAAGTTAAAGTTTTTTGGTCCGTTTGAAATAGAAAGTAAAATTTTGAATAGCTAGCTGCAACCGTTTTATTCCTGGCCGAAATTATCTTATATTATCTTATATTATCTGAAACTTTAATAGTTTGCGTAAAATCCTAGGGGCTATCACTGAGCGCACTTTGACCTAAATCCTGTAGGTAGAATTTTGACCCTGGCATCCCAACCCCCTTAAATATCAAAATGTACAACTAATTTTACCATGATTTGATTTCATAGAAGGATTCAGCTCATTATGAGCTTTTAAACGATGTATAGATCTCTGTATAACTCCCAAAATTGAGCAAGTTATGAACATTTCAATCTGGGTATTCAAGCGCTGTCACAGTCAGCTGCACTGTTTGACCCCATAAATTTTGCTGCATCAGCCAAGCAGGTTTCATCCAGCTCAACCACTTCATGCAGTAACGTGTGTTACGCAAGTACTCGATACGCTGATACCGCATCGAGCACTATATAAAGGACAGAAACAAGTAACTTTTCAAGTTCAGTGTCAGTATTCTCTGACTTAATTTCCTACTGCTTCTGTTTACAGAACAGTGGAAGCAATATTTTTGGGCCATTACGTACCTTGTGAGGTACCGATGGCAGGGTCGAAGCCCAATAAAAAGGGTTTAAATCCCTTTTTATTGGAAGCCATCCAATTCGAATGGATAGCTAGCAACAAAATTGCTAATATCCATAGCTTTTTGTGGATATTTTAGTATCCAACAGGATGACTGTCGACCAAACAACGAAATGAAAATTAAACATCGAAAAGCATTGATACGTATATCCGGTTCCTATCGTCTGTTATGTGCCTCCATATATGCGCCACAGTATTATAGAGCATATTCGCATTGTTTCCGCAATTGTATATTCTAGATTGAACAAAAACTAACAAATACCAGTCATCCTTTAAATTCAGGTAATAACCCTCTATTTCTCACGGATAACAGTTATCTTGGAATTTATGGTAAAGGCTATAAAAGTTAAATTGGTAACAAGTCTCCAATTAAATCTGTTTGCTGCCATCCCAAATTATTAGATAACAGTTATCTAATTTGTTGGGATGTCACAAATTCCCTATCTAAGAAAAATAGATAACTGTTATGCAATATTTTTTACAGTGAAAATACAAATGAAAATTAAGATTTTTGATAGTTTTCAAGGCAAATTTTAGCAAGTTTAAGGCGATAAGCTGCAGAAACTGTCACTGGCCGGTCGGCCGCCTCACATTTGACCGGCCGGCTTGTCACCGGCCGGCCAGTCGGCCGGCTGGCCCACTCTGGATCTGGGCCGGCCGGTCACCGGCCGGCTGGCCGGCGGCAGCCGGTCTGCACAGGGCCGGTGCACAAGACTAGTCTGCGATAACATGTAACATGTCGATTGCAAGTCGTAGGGCAACTCGAGCTGCCTCATTGTGGCACTGAGAGCTTATGTACCCCATTCGCTGACAACGAAAGCACCTGAGGTAATTCAAACATGATTTCTGGTCGGTACCCGCAGGAAAAAGATTTGTAGGTTTCGCTGAGTCTAGGTTCACGCCCATAGGGAAGGGGTTTCTAGGTTTCGGTACTGCACTGGCTTTGGCACATCTTCAGAAGGAGCTCGTTGGTTCGGCTTTTGTCGTTTACCAAATCTGTGGTGATATCCAGATACTGTGTGACCCTCGCATGGACGCTGAAATGCATTTCTTCCACAAAGCCCTAGTCCTGGATTTGGCAATGTCAGCAAGGCTGAGAATGGAATCGATTGCAGGATCCCAGGCTCCAAGGGAACCCCATCAAGACGGCATCAAGAAATGGTGTCCATCCTTTTTCTTGAAGTTGCTCACTTTCATTCTTATACTTACTGGTTTTCCCATACCTGGCTCTTTGGAATGCTTCCGGGTATACTGTACTGACTATGGACACGTGACACGTCCATGATGTAGACCTGCTTGGTACTACTGTCCGTTACCACAATATCAGGACGATTGATGCCCAGTTGTTTCCTGAATAGATTTATTTAGTTGAATTTCCCTTTTTATGCAGTATTGGCATTGTGAGCCAGAAAGTCGCAAGCAGCCTTTCAATATGTGCCCACGTGACTCCACAGAAGCGTCACATCTTCTGGCCTTTCTTGTCTTTCCATGACCGTTTGTGGGAACCCACCCAACAGTAAGTTAAGTCCAGCTTTATGAACGAATCGATAGTCGTCAATAGTAAGGTATCGGCCATTGTACACAGAAAGTAGTCTTGATCGGAGCAGCTGAAGCCAGTGTTTTGCCCTGTGATCTAGTAGGTGAGAGGGTTTTCACCATCCCTTAACTAACTTTCTTTATAGGCGCAGTTTCGTTTGGGTTCCTGATCCTTAGTTCGAAACTATTCTACAATTTCCGTTCACACCTGGGCTATTATCAATGTCGGTTTTAAGAAAAAAATCCAGAATCTGTGACTTGGAGAAGCCTCTATAATGTTTAGGACAATGCCGCAGTGGTTTGTGTGGGTCCGGGCCGCGGCCGTGTTTTATGCACACATGAAAGCATTTGCTCTTTATGGGAATGGGGGTGGCTTCACTTCTGGTTAATTCTGAAAGTGGACATGTTTTCATCTTTTATTTCCATCAATCAAAATTACAAAAGTTGACTTCACTTGTTCGAGTGTTTATCACCAAAAGAATGACTTAATACTTAATTTTCTTCTTACTTTCATAGTTGTGGCGCGGAACGAATGGTTTGTTGAAACAAATTTCACCAGCAAATATTTTTCTAAAATGTAATAATATCCAAAATATGAAAATTTATTGATGACCTCAATATTGTCTTTGGAATTTCTGAAGTTGGGGTCGGTTTCAATGACAGCTTATTGCACAATAATTTCTTTAAATTCAAGAACTTCAACTTATAACATCAAGAAGTGCAAAATGTTCATATTGTGGTAAATAAAAAGGCAATTTAAGGCTATTGTAAGATAATATAGTCGTGTAAATTCACTTTTTGTTTCAACTCAAGGCTCACAAATATGGCAGGTCACTAGCCCACTGAAAACTTTCTATTAATTTTCAGGTTACGCGAAAGGTGTCAAGCCTGCGATTTAGCTAACTTAATGGTTCTTTTGATTGTATAATAAGCAATTCTAACCACAATATATATTCGATGCGAAAGCATTGGGCTAGTCAGTGTGAAATTTTTCCGATTACTTGTGTTCCACGTAGTGACAAGTTTTCCTGTTGTTAAAACTATTGTGGATAGTTTGTTACCTTTGATATTACTTTTGAATAATACCTTAGCCATGCGAAATGTTGCTAACTTAGCAAAGAAATACTTAGCTTTACCGCAACAACAATGATTCAGAGCTTAGTGCACAGTTAGTTTAGTTTACTGCAAAACATTTATAACAGAATTTGTAATAACAGAGTTTTGCATAAAATAAGTGCAAGCCCGTGATGTCTAGCAATTTTACATTTGGCTATTTTATTATATAGGCACGAACAATGATAACTTTTGATAAAAAAATCTGTTTCAAGGTTATATGGTAACTTACAGTGCCACCTTTTAGCCATTTTTTGCAAGCAACCAATATTTTTCAACATTTTCCAATGACGTAATGTGCGCATTCAATACAATTCTTAGCTGTAATATTGTGAAATTAAACTTTTGTAAACTAAGGTACATTAAAGTTGGGAACTTTGCGAACGTTCAACAGTCAACATTTTGTCCCTTTCGTATAAAGTCTGGCTTTGTCACTGCTCGGGCTCACGTTTGACACCACAGCTCAAATTATATCTTAAAGACTTAAACGGGCAGAGGTCGCCCTTGAAACTGAAACCCAAAGAGATTTTAGGGGAGGACAAACGGTTGTTTGACTCTAAATCTGATTTATTCCCAGAACTCGTGTCGACACTAACCAAATTTAGTGCCAAACCCCTAATGAGGAAAGATTTAAGTTTAACCTTTGTGTAGGATCCAGCCCGACTCAGGGCGCCTGTGTCAGCACTCGTGGAGTCAAAACTTTAGGTTTGACTTTCTGTAATACCCTAGTATTGTCTGTGAAAGGTTGAAGTCAGGATTGAAAGGGTTCGAGTCAACGGTCCAGGGTTGGGATTGAACCACCAAACTTCAGCTTCGCCGCTGCGCACTCTACCACTCAGCTACATCCAACACTCCAAGAAGTTTTCAGTTTTCAGCGCCTGTTTAAAGTTACTGATCAAATCAAACACTAAAACTAAACTCAGACAGGCCATACTTCACTTCACCTCATCAGAACGAAGGTTGGAATGGAATTGACTAAATTAAAGAAATTGTCCCAGTACGCCCGAGTCGAGCACAACAACCACTAATTTCAACCTTTCGCAATGTCATGATTTGCTGGTATCTAACAAACATGCTTTCCGCTATCACTCGTTGCGATCGCCAAATGTGAAAGGATGAGATCATGTGTCACAGTGTGAAATTTCACAAAAAGTTTGGTGTGCCTAGCTAAAATGTGTCTGAAAGCGAAGTTAAAGAAATGAAAGTTGTACACCACTAGGCACCCGAAAAAATCGGCACCGGTCGGCGAAAGCGACCTCTGAGTTAGCGAGCACACCAAGTGCTGTCTTTCACATACCGCATTCTGTGACAGAGCTGAAGTGGTTGCATTGCTGTAAGAAGGTCCAGGGTTCGAATCCTAGAAAAGTAATATTCTTTTGCAAAAGTCTTTTTACAAACCCACACCAGCTTCAAATCCAGAGGTCAGGCACGACTCATGCTGTTGTGATTGCTTTATTCGAGACCTAAGATTCCAGAACTAATGATTAAATTTTTTAAAACATTTACAAAGTATAATAGGGAATGAGATCCATTGTCATTACCTGTTACATCTTGGCGACTGCTAAACATCAGAAACTAGCCTATACTGTGCCTTTTTAATTTTATTGTAATTCTTTTAAACCAACTAGCAATTGGCTTCATGCCAGAGACATTTTAGATTTTATGAAGGGCCTAACAACAGATAGTTGTATAACATAGACATTCTTATATATTCATTGATCCATTGGCTTTTCCTGTTTCGAGCTAAGGCTTATCTTAGTGGCTGTAAGATAACCAATTTTCTCTAGGTATCTCCTTTATGCACTTTTGTTTCAGAGTGATATACAATGATGCCTTTTTACTGCAAAAATTTTCCGATGCCGGGGCAGAGTTTCATTGGTCACTTTGTGGGCACAGGAGGTGGTCACTCTACAGGTCCTACTGGCCCACAAAGTCCCATTGAAATGAAGCACAAATTGTCCAAATCATCGCTTGATACAGGTCTACCAAATGAGCATTTGTGGAGATTGGACTTTCGGTCAAATGGACGTGTCGGCAACCTGAGCCAACACATCTGTTCATTTGATTCATTTCAATGACCAAGATTTTATTGAGACAGCCAGGTAACATATGACTGTGCTAACTCATTGACATTTATGTTGGCGGATAAAACCTTTAGGTTTCAGACATTTTTTGCGAAATAATTTAAATTCAAATATTTTATTATGTCAGCTAATGTTAATATCTTTTAAATTTATGTAATGTCATGTTTTAAATGTAATGGAATGTTAATTGTACATTGTAATATAGTGTTAATGTGATATAAATATGGAAACGGATTATGGTTGCGAATTAATGTTCCACTAATTGTAATGTATAATTACAATTATTGTTACTAAAAGTCATCAAAAAATTTTGAAACCACAATTCTTTGTTCAATTCTAAACATTTTTATTTTCATTTATCTATCTGTCCAAATTCAGTGTTTCACAAAATTAAAAAATTATCCAACAATTTTTGACCTTACTGCTTAACGATTAAATGTTTTAGTGCAAGCTTCCTGATTGCAAGCGAATTTTGCAACATCTTGTGCAACCTTTTGCTGTTTTTTATTTACAGTATGGCAATGACATTACGCTCCGCAAAAAATATCTGCAAACTTTAAAGTTTCTTTGAAGCGTCACTGTTATAGGGGGAACAGTGGTTAAAGATTAAACAAATTAAATGGTAAATAAATATTTTATAAAGATAGAGCAGCTTGTCTGGCTTGTCACTAATGCGTAGCTAATTACCATTTCCCTTAACATAATGCCAGCGGTCAGCTTCAAAGAACTTTGCTCTGTTGGAAACCCCTTTGTAGAAGCCGAGAGAAAAATGTGGCAAATTTCTAAAAATTGCGATTTGTATTTTTTAGGCCGGTATTGTCAGATGATGTGAATTTTTTGTGCAACTTGTTAAAAAAACAAAATTGATAATCAGTTTTGAAACGCGCTTTTCTTTGTACATCAGTTATTTTTTGAAGGGGCAAAAAAGGCCGAAATTTGCAACAGTTAGAAACGCGAGTCGTTTTTTACTAAAAGCCAAAATGCCAAGATAAGTTCCTTTAGCAAAGTGAAGCTGAAAAACCCCACCTTGAAGCCTTTATATCAAGCACAACATATATTTTAATGGATAATTTATCCGTAAAAAACAGTTTAGTTTTTTCGTTCGATTGATCATTTCAGCTTACAAGCAAGCATGCAGGGTTGCTTCCTTTAAATATTTCCTGACTGTGTATTTTTATTAGGACACTGTTTCTTGCTGTTTTCCAATGAATATGTTTTATGCTGAAATATTACTGCTTTCAAACGAATATGTTTTGTGCTAAAATAATCAAAAGTTGCATTATAAATTTTTTGCTGTATATCTGCTAGAAAAGATTTCTGATGTTAACATGTCTTTTCCATAAAGAAGTTGGCTAATTCGCTGTTCAAATAGCAAATGGTGAATCTTTAAAAGCTAATGTTTAGTAATTTTCCAAAACGATTTGGCTAGCTTTAACCCCCTTGCAACTGTTAGATCCAATACAATTGTATACTAATGTATGACAACAATTTCAATTCAGAAGATGTCTTTCTTATCTTTTCATAAAAAGAATTCCTTCTTAGCTCACACTGAAAGTGGTAGGGTGTTAGAGGGAGTATTTTGACCTTCGCTTCGCGATATTAAAATAAAAACTTTTTCATTTTTTACAAACTTTGCTAAGCCTAAAGTTTCTCAACCTAAGCCTACAGTCTGATAATTCAGTAATAGCAATAATTAATAATTTTGCGGAAGAACCGGGATTGACCGTAGCGGTCGCTTGTACCAAATTAGAATAGCTTACTTCCGAACTAATTTGTTCCTGAGTTGAACTTTAGAAATCTATAGTGAAACCGTAATCCTTAACATTTTCGGGATTCATGTCCTAATCTTTCCACCATATTTGCTATTCCACGCGGTTTATCTTAGTCAGAATTTCATTCGTCAAATATTGACTTTTAAACTTTCATAAGTCAGGATTTAGGTTTTGCAAGTTTAACTTTCGTTTGTCAGTATTTCAATAGTCAGAATTTCATTAGTCAGACTTTTGCTAATCAGAATTTTAACAATTGTCTTCCCAGCACAAAGTCTATCTAACAAGATTGCTATTAACAAGCAATATTTTGTGCAAAAGGTTAAGTTTCCGCGGATGAATATTTTATGAAATTATAAACCTGCTGCGCAGTCAATTTTTTCATAAGCGAAGTGGCAATTGCTTAGGTTCTGCAAAATTTCCTGCAAAACGTCGTCCTTACCTTTGCCTGCTGGCGGCAAAAAAAATTTTTTATTCCACCCACATTGCAGCCATAATTTCGGTCCGTATGAGAGAACTTCCTATTAATAGAAAAACATAAGCGTAGATTTGCTTGCTTGCGTAGACTTGTCAGTTGTAAGTCTTTAGTTAACATATACGTCATACAACAAAACGAATAAGATTTCCGGTTTCGAATTTTTCAGTCAGACTCTACACACAAATTGCATACATGCGTAATTACACGGATTAGAATCAGAAGCAGAAATTCACACAGAAATTATGTAATCCCTATCTTAAAGCATTGCACACATGCATTTATGGAAAAATGCATGTTTAACGAACAAATTGTGTGCTGAAGCTCGACCTGAACAAATTTAAATGACCTGCTGCGCTGAGGCGCAGCAGGAATAAAAGAGTCTCTAATAGTCTCGAATGATGAGTGTCTCGCGTCTCTACTGACTAGCGGCAAATGAGGTTTCTTTTCAAACGGGTTACCCACAGCTGATTTTGATCCGCCTACCTACGTCTTCCGAACGCGAAATGATGGGTTTCGTTCAAATCCCAAGAGAATCGTTAATTCAGGAAGGGTAAAGTTAGGTGGGGTCTAAAAGCAAGACCAGGACTAAGGGTCCATAACCAGGACCACCCTCAGGACCAGGACCAGGGGTCTAAAACCAGGATCAGGACCAGGACCAAGGGCCTAAAACCAGGACCTCTTTTCAGGACCACTTTCAGGACCAGGACCAGGGGTCTAAAACCAGGAGTGGTTTAAAATAAACATTTAAGGAGTATTTATCAAGAAGTTAAACTTAAACTATAAACTTCGGTGGAAAGGTTTCTTTCAGACTCACTTAATTGTAAGTGATCTTGAGGTTGATTCTGATTATTGGAAACGTGTCCCTAATGTTAAAAGTGTCCTTTTATGGTCGCGTTCGTGATCCTATCGATTTTAGACCTTTGGTCCTGGTCCTGGGGATTGATCCTGAGGGTGGTCCTGAAAAAAGGTCCTGGTTTTAGACTCTTGGTCTTGATCCTGGTTTTAGACCCCTGGTCCTGGTCCTGAAAGTGGTCCTGAGGGTGGTCCTGTTTGTAGACCCTTGGACCTGGTCCTGATCCTGATCCTGGTCCTGCTTTTGGACCACAGCCGAGTTTAATTGACCAGACGAGTTGAAAGTGGTAGAGTCAAGCTTGACAGATTATTACTTACTACTACCAAGAGTACATAATAGAATAAGAGTATGAAACTCTTACGCTACTATGTACTAAACATGCTTGACATGCTCGGGTCGCTAACTCGGGACCCCCCCCCCGAAAGTCTCGGGGGGGTCCCACCCTACACAAATTACATTCTTTCATACAAGTGTGTGTCTGCTCGCTGATTCGCTAATTAGCTTAGGCTTACGATAGGCATTTTATTAGTATTTTTAATTAATTAATTATGACTTTAATTAGGTTAATGTAATTAAAAAACTAATTCGACAACTTTGTAGCATTTTTTCTGCTGTTTCCAATGATATAAAAATTGTTGCACAAAACAAAACTTCGTAGGAATATAGTCTGCAACAATTTTTATATCGTTGGAAAGAGCAGAAAAAATGCTACAAAGTTGTCGAATTAGTTTTTTAATTACATTAACCTAATTAAAGTTATAATTAATTAATTAAAAATACTAATAAAATGCCTATCGTAAGCCTAAGCTAATTAGCGAATCAGCGAGCAGACACACACTTGTATGAAAGCATGTGATTAGTGTAGGGTGGGACCCCCCCGAGACTTCCGGGGGGGGGGGTCCCGAGTTAGCGACCCGAGCATGTCAAGCATGTTTAGTACATAGTAGCGTAAGAGTTTCATACTCTTATTCTAAAATAGTATGTACTTTTGCTACTACTGTACTCGAAAGGGCTGACACATGAAATTCTGACAAATGAAACTTCAAATTACTGAATTACTGTTTCGAAACTGAAATTCTGACTACCGAAAACTCTGAATTATATATATATATATATATATATATATATATATATATATATATATATATATATATTCATTCTGATGCATGAAAATAGACGATGCAGGCTTAGTATCCCAGATATTGCAAATTGTATAACTGTGTTTATACAATTTGAACTTATATATATCTCCTTGTCAGACCTCAGAAACGACTTTTCAGAAAATCGTTTCTCTTGCAAATAAAACACTGTTCGCTACTTATCATTTATGCAAATTAGTCTGTTTACTACTGCTAATTTCGGAAAATTTACGGCCGTTGGGCTTTCTACAAGGAAGAAAGTTTGATGTAGTGATATTATGTATTTGTTCAAATTTTATGTACTTTCCTCGTTTTTATGAAACTTTATAAAATTTATTGTCGACAAGGCCTCAGGTAAATGTTTTTGATGCAATCTTGCCTAGTTTAAGATATACCGTTTATCTTGCTTTTATGCTTCCAGGAGAACTCACCTTAGTTGTACCTGCGAATATTCTTTAGTTTAGGATCACCATTGAAAACCTAACCTTTTCGTTCATGTTTTGTGAAGACTGAAAGCTAAAGGATTACTTTTTGGCAAATCTAGTTTGGTCAAAAGTATACCTAGACTGTAAGAGCAGGCAAGCTCTCTGCAACTAGCTGAAGGTACATCCTCTGCACGCTAACGGCTAACCCTCCCCACTTGAAACAAATTCGTCCGCTACTTTAGACAGCAGGCAAGCTCTCTGTTATCAGCTCTAGGTACATGCTATTTTCGCTAACGGCTGACCCCCCCCCCCCACAAACGTGTATGCTCACTTCAAAGAGATTTGCACGCGTGTTTGCGTTCTAAAGCTCGAAGCGGACACAAATTGGACGCACGCAGGCGTTGTGTTTTCGAGCTTTAACACGTAAAGATACGGCGAGTGAGCGTACAGAAACGTGTACTGGGTACACATTTCTAGGGGGGGGGTCAGCCGTTAGCGTGTAGAGCATGTACGTTGAGCTGTTAACAGACAGCCTGCCAGCTGTCACACTCTTATCTATTTTGTACTCTTGGTACTAGGGACACATTTGTGGAAGGGGCGCGATGTACCCCTTTGTGAGGATCGGCCGTTAGCGAACATGGCATACCTGAAGACAACAGAGAGCTACCATGGCCAATTACCGGGTAGGTGTCGCTTAAACACATGCCAAACTGAGATTAAAATTGTTGCTTATTTTCTCCATTTCTACAAGTGCTGAATCATAAGTCGTCGACAAAACACTGTGTTATGTCTCCATGCGAAGGGCTTCAAGTTTTCTCATTCTTCTACTGCTTCAGCTTTATGTCTATGAAAGACTTTCTGAGTATATAGTTTTTACATGAATGTTTAAGCTGAGCTCCTAGTACGAAAATGCAACTCCCCCTCGATTAGTTATTCACAGCAGGGTTCAACTGAGATAAAGTTGCCAAAGTTTACATAGGCCAATAGGTTGTAGCATTTTTTGAAAAGCTTCAAACATTCTCGAAAAATGACATTTCGGTTTCACATTGCTGAAATTTCAAATTTCCGAAGTTTATCGGGTTTAATTCGGAACTTTTAAGGACTCCCCAAGTCCCCACCCTCGGAAGTATATCTTCAGCTAAAACGACATCGTGACATTGAAGTTTAGAGCAGTCATTCGGTATTATTAATTCTAATTTTTACTGATCTAGTTAATCTCGAATAATAATAGTAATAAGTTAATTAGCATTGTTAACTAATTTCTAGAGGTGCGCCGAGTCAGTTGAAAAGGCTTTAGCCTCAGCATTCATTACGATTACGTTTTATGGATTACATCTGAGTAACTTGACTTTAAGCAGATCCTTATTTTTGCTTTGCCTATATAAATTGGCGTATTGCCAAGATCTTGTGATTGTATTAGATACGGTTAGCTTGCCTTTTGGCTCATCTCATTAAAATGTTCTTTTTTGTGAAATGACATTGTGGTAGTCATTTCAGCTTTCTACTTACTATTGGCGTTTTCAGGATAGGGATTAGCGACACGAGTTACATAAAATTTTCATGAAAGAGTTAAAGCAAGAGTGCATAATTGAACTAGTATATAAGAAAGAGTAAGCCACTAGAGGGCTTCTCTTCTTGGTATTGCGTAACGGTGCTCCTGCTACCACAATGTTCGAATGTTCCCCCGTTTGGTAGGGGGGGGTGTAAGAAAAAGGGATCCCCGTTTGGGGGATCGCTAACAGTCAGTTAGATTCAGCCAATCCTAGCCTGACTTGCCGACACCCCCCTCCAAACTGGAATCCCCTTCTGATTACCCCACTCCAAAGGGGGACCTCCTTTTGCTATATCCCCCTCCACCAAACGGGAGAGCAGTCGCGGTCTGGAGCACCGTTACGCAATGCTAAGATGAGAAGCCCTCTAGTGGCTTACTCTTCTTCCTATACATACATACATACATACAGACATACATACATACATACATATATATATATATATATATATATATATATATATATATATATATATATATATATATATATATATATATATTGCATTATTATTCACTTCGGTTAATGTCAAACTTGAGTAGAGTTAAAGGCCCGACGTCATAAGGTATGTAGCCACACGGAAGGACAGGTCGGCATATTCCGGTCGATATACTGTGATTTGACTTTATGTAACAAACTCTGAAAACTAAGGATCCCGTCTCGTCAAAGCTACACAAGTGAATTCTTCAAAGGCTTTGAATGCTTTCAGGAAAAAGTTTTAAAACTTCAGAAACATTAAATTCAGCCCAAATTTGGCTCTAAATTTTTCTCTACCGTAATCCCTACGAGATTTGTGAAGACAACGGATTCCATACTGTAGCAGTAGATTGGACCTATATTGCCTTGGCGGGCATTATTTATGGTTCATTTAAGTTTGAGGGATGTTCTGTTTTTTCACCGGACATTAATCAGGTTTTTGCCGCCAAAAATAATAAATTGCGTATCAAAATTGATAAAGAATGCGCTAACCTTTTGATTAATTGAGCTCCAATGTAAAAACTATAATTTTAAATTAATCCAGCAGCATGGGAAACGGAGACTTCAACAAGAAATTTGAAATCAGTTAGTTTTTCTAGAAACTTTTTCAGCTATAAAGTTACAGTTTGGAAACATCTGTTTATTACAAATGTTGCAAACTAAAATTTTTTGCAGATATTTTTTAAGAAAATTCAAGGTCACTGTCAAGTTCACGGAAAACAATTATACCTACTTTAATTGTTAAAAATTGTCAAAAATACTAACTTTGTGAAGTATTTTATATATTTTGAAACGTTTTCTGCTGATTGACAATGCAAATATCTTTTTTTAGTTTCTGCAGTTTATAATTATGCTTCCAGTCGCTAAAACTGTCGCTAACTAAAACTTACCATAAAAAGTGGAATGAGGTTAATTTCTTATCCCCGATTCAAGTCCTGAGTTCCAAATCCTGAATCTTGAGCCTTTTTATGTGAAAGTTAAACGTATCTTGAAATCTTTCGCGTGAGCCGAGATTTATGTCGTGATTTATGTTATTTAGGCGAGCTCTTGGAAATCATTTAAGCCTGTTTAACCTTTGTGCACGAAAATGATTGAGCTATTTTTGAGCCATTTAGCTCGTTTAAGGTGGTGATTCCCTTTGGTCACATAAAGTTTGCACCATAATAACTCATTCATTACTTGGAGTTAAGAAGCCATTTTTATATCAAAATGTAGCTTGACATTTTCTCTTTTTAATGAGTACAATGAATCTAAGTTTGGCTTTCCAAAATGTTTTTCCTGTATTTTAGAAGAAGTATAATTTTTCAGATTTTTTGCAGGCTGAAGTAGATTTTTTCGCAGGACATCGGTTAGAGCATTCGATACCTCTATCAAATAGCTGGGGACCCTTTTTTAGTTATTGTGATATCGCTCTTCGTTATGGAGAAATAAACTAAAATGTCTGCGCAACCTGGATTTTGCCTACTTTTCACTACTATGGCAAGCCACTACTTCAGTTAGAAAGCAGCTATCGGGGCAACTAAAAAAGGGTCCCGGGGTATTTTTGTGTAGAACACATCTGCTAAGTGGCAACTCTCTAGCTTGCATACTAAATTCTGCACAATCGCTGGAAAAAATTTGGTCGTGTTTTTGCAAAAACTACATTTTTTGTGATAGCAGCCTAAGGGATAGCAATTGTACGATGGTCATTCTTCCGATAATTGGCCTCTGTGAGACCTTTACATTGACACCCTTAGTTAAATTTTACGGCTTTCGTAGCTCAAGAAGTAGTGGATTATTTGATTTCTGCAGAAAGGACAAGTTTTTGACGCCAAAATAAGAAAATTGGTTATATCTCACGATAGGGAAAAGCTAGAAATTTCCTTCCAAAAGCAAAATTGTTGAGTTTAACGAGTTCTTTCGAATGGATATAGTCACAGCCATGCAGCTGCTGCCAAACTTTCAGAAATTGGCAAAAACCGCCCTGAACGCAAATGTTGAATTTTTGAAGCGCGATTGCGCAGAGGGTGTTAGAACGCTAAAACAACTTATTTTGGAAAGTTTCGTTGAATTTCATCCTGGTTTACGCCGTCAATCAACAATATGTGC
The DNA here is from genome assembly GCA_030248195.1 of Trissonchulus latispiculum. NCBI lineage: Eukaryota > Metazoa > Nematoda > Enoplea > Enoplida > Ironidae > Trissonchulus > Trissonchulus latispiculum. Next base: position 15,731 of record JASAND010007685.1, on the reverse strand, counting down.
CCAAAAGGAATCACCACCTTAACTCGTTGACCCCGCTAGTAAGGTAACTCTCTTAGAATGCTTTTACGCGAAAAGGATGGAGTGGAGTTGAACTCGTTTAACTCACTGCAGTAAAGCACTCAGAAGTCATAAAAACTTCACTGGTCAACAGAGCTTAGTTTAGCTTTTCCCCCAATTAATTAGTCGACTAATTAAAATTAGTTTTTGTTGTCCGTTTTTGTTACGACTAGACTGCTTGTCTGCAGTCTAACCAGACCGGAAACTATTCATTGTTTGTATTTCTGGAGTCTGGTTAGAGAAGCAGTTCTGGAATAAAACTTTGGACACGGGTCGGTGATTTACCTTTTTTATCTTTTTTCGATTTGGGATTACAGTTTCGGCTTATCACATAGTTCACATCCAGTCCCCTAAAATTTCCTCAGTTTGTGGGTTCCATATGTGAACTGCAGCTTGAAGTAATTCCTTTTAGCCATCTCACAATTGCTCAACTATTCCTATTTTGGGTTCAATTAATTTAATTAGAACATCCACGCAAACTTAGCTCCGGTGCAGTCAACATTTAAGCTTCAAAATGATTAAAAATTTACAAGTGAATTTTGATATATAATTTGCGGCTTTCCAAATATTGCTGCAACTGTCTGAGCCATTGTCTTAGTTTCAGTTTCAGTTTCAATAATTGGCCCTGAGGATCCCTTTCTGTCTTATCTGTGCGGATTTTGCCTGCATCGCACGAAAATGTTAAGCTTTGCAAACGGATAAATTTAGCGTCAAAACCTTTTACCTACAAGATTTTACAACATTCATCTCTTTCAATTTCCAACGAAAAGTGAAAACATGGATCACTAAAAGCGACAAATTTTTGAATTTCCAATTTCCAAAAATTATATATATTATTTGATGTTTTCTGTTATCCTGTGTTCTGTCAATTTTATGACTAAAATTAAGTTAAAATAAAATTATTTTGCCGTAAAATATGTTGACCTCGACCTAGAAGTGGTAGCGAAGAATTAGTTTTCTATGTAAAGCGTAAGAGGGAAGTAATTTGTCAATTTTCCGTGGTTCGACCATTTTTTCCACTACAGTGTCGAAAAAAATTGTCTGACAATGCCTTAATCCGGTAGATACGTCTAGCCATACCAAGCCCACCTTGATATTAATTACATGCCAAATGAATTTTGCAAAATTGCTGTACTACTTCAAAACTCATCAAAAACTAATGTTTGATGGAACAGGGTCATGTGACTCTCAGAAATCAGCCAATCAGATTCAAAGCCATTGTAAAGACAAACCGAACCGGTATTTGGCTCAAAATGTTAACTTTAAATGTTTGCAGCAAAATGTTGGAACTACCGTAATCCCTGTCAAAAGTTGGGAAAAGTGGCAAACTATGTAGCGTTTTGCGTTATCGTTCTCTTGCTATTTAGCAAAACTGTGGATTTTGTTGGTTTTTTACCATACAGATTTTTTACTGATTGCTACAGCTGCAGTTATGCAGATGTATTCCTAAAACTTGAACTTTACTTTAATCATTGCTGTTGAATAATGCTTTTTCCAATGCATTTTCTTGGGTTGACTAATGCTGAGATTGCTTTTCTCATCAAAATTCTGTGATATATATCAAACTAGAAACACATTTCTTTATTCCTTGTTTTGACCGTTCAAATAAAAGCTGCTACTCAAAAATTGTAGAAACGCTTTATTTCCAATTTTCTGGTTAAGCTAAGAGTGTATTGCAATCATATCATGCAATGCAAGCCAGGCTTTTTTTGCTGTTTTCATTTTTTGTCATTCAGTTTATGCAAACACTAAAACTGATCTTTTTTTAGCCACTGCTCTCTGGCCTTTTCGGGCGCGAGTTTAAGGAGTAATTTTTGTAACGCTTTTAACCTTGCAATCGAGTTAAAATGAACTGCTTAACTCTTAATTGAGTTTACTGTTTCAACCCGTTTAAGGCACTGTGCGAAAAGGCCCACAGGCAAAATTAAGATGGGTACTGACTGTTGGTAGCTTTGCTTTGTTCCAGTCTTCGGTGCTGAATGACCTAATGTCGTCTGATCGATGATTGAGTTTACCTCTTGGCAACAATTTATACACTGTCTCTTTAAGAAAGAGTGGAGTAGAGTAGAGTTGAAATTAACGCCTTTAACTCCTTTAACTCCTCTCGAGATTAACGTTCTGTCTTTTAACTTGTTCATGAAAACGGCCGGTCGAGAAGAAATTTCTTTGTTTTTGGTCTGAAAAAGGTGACGGGTCTGACTTACATATTACTAAGGCCCTTTCACTGGTTTCACTAAAGAGATGACCGGAGCTAAGCGAACTAAATTTAACCAGTTTCCTTTCGGTGGTCTCTAAAACCGGAACAGGAACAAGAACTGGGTCTAATTTCGGGGACAGAATCAGGAATAGGGGTCTGCCTTCATTCAGTAACTGGAACAGGGGTCTAAATTTAGAAGCAGAATCAAGAACAGAGGTCTAATTTCAGGAACAGGGACAAGGGACTAGTTTCAGGAACAGGAACGGAGGTCTGATTTCAGGAATAAAATCGGAAACAGGACGAGGGCAAGAACTGCTTTGTATTTTCAGGAATTTTAAAGCAGTTAACATATATCTCTAGCTTGCGAAGTAGCATAAATATTAACCCTTGTCTCCTCAATCCCCGTATGTATAACCCGATATATCTAAAGCGGGCCATTTTGACACATTTTCGTGTTCCTGAAATACTTCCGTTCTTGTTTCGGAAATCAGACAGCCTTCCTGTTACTGAAATTAAACCCCCGTACATGTTCCTGAAATTAGATCCCTGTTCCTGATTCTGTTCCTGAAATTAAACCCCCGTTCCTGAATTTAGACCCCCGTTCCTGTTGTTGAAATTTGACTCCGTACCTCTTGTTCCGGAAAGTAGATCCCTGTTCCATTTCCTGTTCCTGTTCCTGAACTTAGACCCCTGTGCTCCTAACCTTTGACCACGGTTCCTGTTTTCCTGTTCCCGGTTTTAAATACTACCTTTCTTTTCATGAAAGAGTTAAAGGAGAAAGTCAAGCTTGAGCGGAGTTAAACTAGTTAAAATATTTAACTTTAATCTCTGCACTAATCTTCGCGAAAAGGTCCTAAGGCAGAGGGCGCAGTAAGCGTACAACTTTCGGGTCTTATCTCGATTACCCCCCCATCACTCAAACTCCTTAAAACTTAAGCAAATGAGCTAAAATTTGGTATGGGTATGTTTTCGTCTGCGCTGAGTTCAAATATCGCAAAATTTTTCGATTTCGCGAAATTCGATTTTTTCGATTTCTAAGGGGAGGACCAAGCGAAATCGAAAAATTTTTGTCTTCGATTTTGCTGAAAAGATGTATATATAAGGGTTTTCGGGATCGTAGAACACGAATCAAGTCCGTTTTTCGATTTAGCTTTTCGTTTGGTCAGTACTTGCTTACATCTTAAGCTTAAATCTTTAGCTTATACTGAGCTAACGAAAAGCTGTTTCAGAAAACGCACTTCAGATTCGTGTTCTACGACCCTGAAAACCCCTATATAGATCTTTTAAACAAAATTGAAGACAAAAAATTTTTCGGTTCCGCTTGGTCCCCCCCTTAGAAATCGAAAAAATCGAATATCGCGAAATCGAAAAATTTTGCGATATTTGAACTCAGCGTAGTCGAAAACATACGCTGCCAAATTTTAGCTCATTTGGTCAAGTTTTAACGGTTTTGAGTAGTGGGGGGGTAATCGAGATAAGACCCCAACTTTCGACAACATATATAATATATAGATTTAGTTCAAACTGGATTTGCATGCAATTGAACATATTTCTGGTCGATCGGTATCTGTATTCAATGTTTTCAAATGTTTAAAGGGCTATCAGGGGTGGTTCAAGCAGAGCTGGAAGTGGGTCACGGGTACCCGCGGGTACCCGCGGGTCGGGTCGGGTGTGGGTCAACACGTGTGACCCGCGGGTCAGTGGTGGGTCAAAGTGGGTCAGTCGAGGCTCAAAAAATTTGATTTTAGCATAAAAATCTCAAAAAATTTTCGGCTTCGCTGAATTCTAGCATTGACTATTTTTGTATTTTATATAAAATCTGGCCACAATTATCCCAGCATCCGCAAAGGGGTGTCAATATTTTGAGAAACGACAGTATTTGCCATCTAGCACTGGTGTGATTTCTCGATTTCTGTAAGCATATGGCACATGCAAAAATATATGCAAGTTAGAATAGTATGTATACAATGTTAAAACAGATTGCAAGATTTCCCGTAACATGCTCTGACGTTTTATATATAACAAACATTTACCACCGTCGACTCCTGAAGGATTTTCCTACTTGATCAAATTTTGTATTTGCTAATTTTCTATTTTTCTACCTTTGATTTCAATTACGAAAATTATAAAACATTCTATATATTCAATTCAGCTGCTTTTTATCAAGCTGCAGTCACGCTCAACTGTTTTAAACGCCTAAAAATCACCATTATTTTATTAATGACAAAGATTTAGCCTTAGAGCATCTTCAATCAAAAGTGGGCCATGTGGGTCAAATAATTGGCCGCGGGTCACGGGTGTGGGTCAAGTGGGTAGGGTCAAGTGTCTGTGGGTCACGGGTCGGGTGCGGGTCAAAAATTTTGACCCACTTCCAGCTCTGGGTTCAAGCACTCCAAAGGCCCTTTTCGAGCAGAAAGTTTAGCGAATGAAGAGGGATAAAATTAACTCAATCCTTTTCGTGTACTGGGGGTTACAGCAAAATTAGTGATTTTCGACTCAGTCACTGACGTCGTCGTGTGACTTCACCAATCAAAATTGTGTGCAGGCCAAAAGGGTAAAGTCAGACAGGTCAAACTTTAAATTACAGGCGCCATATATTGGCCACCTATCCCTGTAAATTTGAGCTTTCTAGCATTCCTACTCGGCAGTTTGCAGCCATCAGAACTTCGCTTAGGCCTCCATTATCAGTAAGTGCATCTCCACATTTTTTTACCTGGCAATCTTATTATGCCTTAGTACCACGCAATTTTATTAAATGTATTTATCTATACGCCGCCATTGCCCATGGAAAAAATGAGCAAAATCCCTGACCCACTTTTGAGATATGTATGGCCATTCAAAGTTCGAAGAATCGTCGATTTTCAGCCAAAACAACGATTTGGCAACTTTTGCCCATTGTAGCTGGCCGAAGGAAACAGCTATTGGCCTAATATTTTCCAGTAATAAGCCAGGTCCCACGGCCAACGTTTAGGGTGAGTTTCATTTCAGCCTAATCTGAGAAATTTTATTTTTCCCATTTTTGGACCGGTTTAAAAAACCGAAAAAATAAATTTCTCAGATTAAGCTGAAACTCACCCTAAACGTTGGCCGTGGCACCTAGCTTATGTCTGGAAAGTAATAGGCCAATAGATATCTCCTTCGGCCAGCTACAATGGGCAAAAGTTGCCAAATCGTTGTTTTGGCTGAAAATCGACGATTCTTCGAACTTTGAATGGCCATACATATCTCAAAAGTGGGTTAGGGGGTTTGCTCATTTTTCCATGGGCAATGGCGGCGTATAGATAAACAACACTCATTAAAATTGCGTGGTACTAAGGCATAATAAGGTTGCTAGGTCAAAAAATGTGGAGATGCTCTTACCGATAATGGAGGCTTAAGCGAAGTTCTGATGACTGCAAACTGCCGAGTAGGAGTGCTAGAAAGCTCAAATTTACAGGGATAGGTGGCCAATATATGGCGCCTGTAATTTAAAGTTTGACCTGTCTGACTTTACCCTTTTGGCCTGCACACAATTTTGATTGGTGAAGTCACACGACGACGTCAGTGACTGAGTCGAAAATCACTAATTTTGCTGTAACTCACTGAATATGCGGAGTTGAGCTCTAATATTTGGAGGTTTTCCTTTTACTTCGGGTTGCTACAAGTCGTGAAGGTTTGAGCCAGATCGATTTTTGAAGGTTGTCCGGAAGTACAGGTAGCACAGTCGAAAAAAAAATATATATATACATATGTATAGATGTATGTATGTATGTATATACGAATGTTGACGAGAGTGTGTGTACTCGCTGTTGAAATTATGAAATCACAATTACCCAATCCTGAGAATGAAATTAATGCGTCGTCCACATTCTAAACCTGCAAACACTTACTTAGCCGGTGTCATGCAAACTCTTGTTTCTCTTTTTTGGTCCCTGTCCCTGCTTGGCCACAATTGGCTCCCTTGAATAGGTAGTCGATAGGCTTAAGCTGGCGAAATCGAAAAGTTTGAAATATTCGTTACAGCAGTCATGCGCCCATTCGAAGTCTGGGATCTAAGCCCGGTTCACACTAGGCAATCTGCATGCAATCTACTTACTTCCCACCAATTTAGTGGCAATGGTATAAGGGAAGCAGGTATAGGAAAGATTGATAAGTCTGCAATTGGAGTTCAGCTGATGGCCCTGTGGTGTAGCGGTAACATGTCTGTTTCCGGATCAGAAAGGCCATGGTTCGATCCCCGGCTGGGCCAATTCTTTACTTTCAATGGTGAGTGAAAAGCTGAACCTCCCTCTTCCCTTCTCTCTTCTAGGTCCTGGTTTCGTGGGTACGAGGGTGCCTGACGCCTCCCGTTCGGGCTTGTCCTTGGTTTCTTCTTGGTCCACCAGCCCAGGTAGAAGCGCTACAATGGTAATACTCTCAGCACCTGTTCATACTGCATCAACAAGATTGCCGGCAATACAACGGGAAATTTAAAATTTTGGTCCATCGGCAATCTGTACGCCGCTATAATAGTTATATACGTGGTTAATTACCACAGAGCTTGCTGCCTCTCCCAGCTGAGATTGCCGATTGACAGCAAAATTGCTGGCAATTTTTACACTGTTCACACTAAGCAATAAATGGGCAATCTGTTGGCAGTCATATTGCCGGCAATTATTACCTAGTGAGAACGGGGCTAGATCTGTGATTTGGTTTACAAGTTAAAATCAGACTCCTCAGTGCATAGGAGCCTGTAGCTTATCCCTCTTGCGAGGTCGACCAACGTTTTTGGGATGAGGAAATTTTTATCATCCCGTCAGTTCATAATTTTTGTATTTGATGGTTTTGCTGTGTTTTAGGATTTTATGCAATACAATTCCCATATTTGAAAACTGGCCTGTTTCCTTTCATTTGGTTTTGATCCCGGTGGAGCAGTGCTTGTTGGGGGTTTCCCTTGTGCATCTGTACTTAGAACAGGAAGTGTGTACAATGCCCTAGGAAATCCCAAATATGGCATTTACGTATTTATTGTGATACAGCCAATTTATTCTGTTACTGTTTATGGTAAGTTTGAAGACTGTCAGTCACGCTGAAGGAAGTGTCATTTAATAATCCACGATTCTGGTTTTGAGCCCGTTTATCTGCGCCTGTTTGTGTAGACATGTGTACAGAATTTCAGAAAAAACCCTTGACTGTTTATTGATTAATTTGAAACGATAAACTGACATCCGGTTCTTGTGGTTGCGGTTGCTCATTGCTAACAATCCTAATAATAATAATAATAATAATAATAATAATAATAATAGTAATAGTAATAATAATAATAATAATAATAATAATAATGCTAAGAATAATAATGATAATGATAATGATAATATATGCTAATAATGTGAATCTCTCTTAATTTAGTTTCGTTCAGTTTGACAGATTCATAGGCGAGACATTATAGTCGGATCGTCAAATAATAACAAGTGTTCGGATGTCAGGAGTAAAGTTGTCTTCAGCCATTGAAGCGGACCTCCGGGCCCTGGTCCCGTTTCGGAAGTGCTCGGCTCGGCTCTACCCGGGCACGCTCAGGCCCGGTCAAACTTTAGTTAAACATATCAAATATATAGATATTTTGTTTTGAGTCTCGGCTTATTTTGAAATAAATCTAACGAATTTTGTCACAGTTCATTTGAGAGGACATTGTGCTCTTAAATTCCGAGAATTCCGGGGGCAGGCCTGGGCCTGTAATGTTTGGCACAGGGCTTATTTACGTCATTGAGGTAGGGTATGTAAGGCTAGAAATCGGTACAATCTGTCAGTGCGATCATTCAAGGACATCTTGTGATACTCTTTGAACCAGACCAGAATTTTGACGGCGTAGACAAAGGCAAAAACCTGACATTTTACGGGTGGCGCAAGCTATTTTGCGGGCGCAGAATTTCTTCATATTTGGCACAATTTCGGAGATCTGTCGGGTGCTGTTCACACCGAATTTTAGCTTGCTAAAATCGTTAGGGTAACAGCAAAGGCAATTGTAACCTTGTAACCCATATGTTACCCAATATGTCTTCTCTCATTATGCCGAAGCCTACATATTGTCAAGAGTACATAATGATAAAGAGTGTGACAGCAGGCAATCTCTGTGTTATCCGTTAGTAAACTATGCTCTGCACGCTAACGCCCTATCCCCCACAAATGGGTACTTTGGGAAGTCTGCAAGTCCCCAAATCTAAGGGCCTTTTCATAGATTGGATTAAACGGATTAACTTAAACTTTAATCATTTTATGAATACGCTCACGGATTAAATGGATTAAAGTTTAATCCGTGACTTAAACGGACTAGTTTAATCCGCCGATCCAAAATCGTATTCATAAAATACCGACGGATTAAACTTTAATCCGTGACGTATTCATAAAATCGCGACGGATTAAAAACTTGGCGGATTGAATTTTAATCCGCGGCCTTATCATAAAATGATTAAGTTTAATCCGTATAATCCGTCACTTAAAAACAGTTCAAAAGCAGAATAGTTTAATCCTTGTTATTTGCGGGAATTAAACGGATTAAACATCAAATATAGTGCCGATTCCATTTGGAGACACCAATTTGAAACCTTTATTGCTCATTCATTATTTGGAGTTAGGCAATTATTTTTACATCAAAATGTAGCTTAACATTCTGACTTTTTATGGCTATGATGAAACTTATTTTATTTTCGAATTTTCTTAACTAATTATAGAACAAGTGCAACTTTCAAATTTTTTACAGACTGACGTAATGTTTTGGTGAGACATCTGGGGCCAATTTCATAAAAAGTTGCGGATTTGCAAGTACAAGTTTGCTAGTACTCGCACTTGAAACGCAAGTGCGGATTACAATTGTTGCATAAAACTTTTCCGCAAACTTACGGAAATTAGCTAAGCAAGTAGCGAAACTTGACCCACTTGCAACGCAAGTGCGAGTACTTGCGTTGCAAGTGCGAGTAGAAGGAAAACTTACCATAATGTTTCAAAAAATCGTAACTCTTGCAACGGAATCCGCAACTTGCAAACTTTTCTGAAATTGGCCCCTGGGGCCAATTTCATAAAGATTTGCGGATTTGCAAGTGCGAGTTTGCAAGTACTTGCACTTGAAACGCAAGTGCGGATTGCAAGTGTTTCATAAAACTTTTCCGCAAACTTGCGGAAATTAGCTAAGCAAGTAGCGGGACTTGACGAACTTGCAAGGCAAGTGCGAGTACTTGCGTTGCACGTGCGAGTAGAAGCAAAACTGACTATAATTATTTAAAAAATCATAACTTTTTCATAATAACTTCAAATTTATTGAAACTTTCACGAAGTATGCAAAAGATGTCAAAGCAGTTAATAATGAAATTTGGTTAAAAACTGACGAAAATTAAGGAAGATGTTCCAATTTTTGAAAAATCGTCTAGTTGAAATCTACTAGACGACTTTACTGCACTGTAAAAAAATTGCATAACAGTTATCTATTTTTCTTAGATAGGGAATTTGTGACATCCCAACAAATTAGATAACTGTTATCTAATAATTTGGGATGGCAGCAAACAGTTAACATTGGAGACTTGTTACCAATTTAACTTTAATAGCCTTTACCATAAATTCCAAAGTAACTGTTATCCGTGAAAAATAGAGGGTCGTCACCTAAAATTAAAGGATGACTGGTATTTGTTAGTTTTTTGTTCAATTTAGAATAATTGCGGAAAACAAAGCGAACATGCTCCCTAATACTGTGCCGCATAGAGGCACATCACAGACGATAGGAACCGGATAATGAGCTTCGATCTGTAGTTTTCATTTAGATGTTTGGTCAAGAATCATCCTGTTGGATACTAAAATATCCACAATATTCACTGACAGCCATCCAATCCAACGCTTTGGACATTAGCAATCAAAATTTTGCTAGCTATCCGGCCATTTGAATTGGACGGCTTCCAATAAAAAGGGATTTCAACCCTTCTTATTGGGTTTAAACCCTGCCATCGGTACCCCCAAAGGTACGTAATGGCCAAAAAAGATTGCTTCCACTGCTCTGTAAACAGAAGCAGTAGGAGCAAATATGTCAGAAAATATTGACATGAAACTTAAAAAACTTGTTTGTTTCTCTCCTTTATATAGTGCTCGATGCGGTATCAGCGTATCGAGTACTTGCGTAACACACGTTACTGCACGAAGTGGTTGAGCTGGATGAAACCTGCTTCGCTGATGCAGCAAAATTTATGGGGTCAAACGTGGAGCTGACTGTGACAGCGTCTGGATACCCAGATTGAAATGTTCATAACTTGCTCAATTTTGCGAGTTTTGCAGAGATCTATACATCATTTTGAAGCTCATAATGAGCTGAATTGTTTTATGAAATCAAATCATGGAAAAAATCAGTTCTGTCAACCAGTTATTCTACATGTGCATATATACATTTTAATATTTAAGTGGGTTGGGCTGCCAGGGTCGAAAAATCTACCTACAGCATTGAGGTCAAAGCGCGAACAAAAATAATAGCAATTAGAATTTTACGCAATCTATTAAAATTTCAGATGATTTCGGCCTGGAATAAAAAGGTTGTAGCTATTCAAAATTTTCACTTTCTGTTGAAAACGGGCCAAAACGGGAACTTTAAACTATGGCAAACAAATAACAAGCAAATGGGAGTTTGTGGTGAGAAGAGTCGTTTCTTAAAATTGAAAAAGCTATCGATTGATGCCAGGCCCGCACCCAGGGGGGGTTCAAGGGGTCTAGACCCCCCCTTTTGGGATGACAAAATAGAAAATTTTTGCTATTTTTATAGCAAAAACAGCTATTTTTAAAAAATTTTCGCGCCTTCGGCGCGATAATTTACTTTTTGCAAGAAATAAACATCCAATGTACGATTTTTGGGTAAAAATGCAAAAATTCTTCAACTTCAGGGGGGCTCCGCCCCCCAGACCCCCGTTGTATTTTACCTTGGACCCCCCTTTTCAAAATCCTGGGTGCGGGCCTGATTGATGCAGCTATTGTGCATATTAGTAAAGTTCGAAAAATGCTGCAAATTGTTAATATTCGGTTTGGCGGGATTGTCTCACAGAACTGATGCATACAAAACTTGCAAATTGTATTTTGAAGAAAGTTCGTGGACAAGTTTTGGATCTGTTTTGAGCTTCAAAATGAAATATATATACTTTAAGCGGTTTCGAGTTCAAACGAAAGATGGGACAATGAAAGTTTGAAATCAGGATTGAAAATGTGAAGAAAAGTGTCCATTGCGGGCATCGAGCCACCCAGCTTTGGTTCCTGATCAGAACGCTGTACCACTGAGCCACAGCCTCGTCGTTGAGATTATTTTATTGCGCTGATTTTCAACCTTTCGGAGTTCACGCAAAACACTGATATTTAACAGGACCAAAACGTTTTGATCACAGGTGTTACTGTTTGCCTCGCATCAATGTTGCTTGCCATGTTGCCACTGTACTAGTTCTAAATGCTAAATGTATGCTAAGTGTTGCTTCTTTCTCCAACAATGACAGGTCTAAATTTGAAATTCTGGCAAAATCGGCGTCTCCTTGCGCCAATTTTGATCAAATAAAAGTGGCAGACCTTGCCCCCTCTTTCCTACCATAGCTTTTGACCTTGAGATAGTGATGTTTCAGGCACTGAAACTCAAACTGAAACTAGGCTTCAGGTTGTACAGGTTTCAGTTTCAGTTTCAGTTTAGTTTCAGAAACTGAAACTTAAACTGAAACTATTTCGTGAGGAGACCTGAAACTGAAACTGAAACTATTGTAGGCGGCCGACTGAAACTGAAACTAGATTGGGTAGAGACCCAAAACTCGGACTGAAACTAGTTTCAGTCTTTTTCAAGACTTGAAAATTTGAAGGTTTAAAGCGGTTTTTTCGTTAATACTCTGCAGCGAGGTATATATGATCATAAATTCTTGCATTAATTATGTCTCAAGGCTGGAATCTGCAGTTTTTCGAATGAATTGAAACGGATACTGAAACTCCGACTAAAACTAAAACTGAAACTGAAACTATTTTGGGAAGAGACTTGAAACTGAAACTGAAACTAACATCGGTTACTAAAACAACACTATGCCTTGAGGCGGGCTAAAATAGATGCTAAATTTAAAATTGTGGCTAAATTTCGAAAGTTTAATCATTTGTTTAATCATACACGGCGGTCAGGACGAAACAAAGTTTCCATGCATGGTATGTTGAGTTTTGACCCGACATCATCAACTTGAATTGGCTCTGTGGGACGCTACATTGTGGAATTCTTTCATTCTTTGCATCAAACCAGTATTATTAAGAGGCAACAGGCGAACTACATAGCTTTTCCAGCATCGAACTTTAAACTTCTGCCATCCCATAGTTGGCTCTCATCTTTAGTTCTATTGACAACGTTCAAAGCAAATATCGGAAAACAAAAATAGCGTCATTAAGTTAAGCAAAGTCGCTTTGTTCCTGATGCTTTTGCTGTCGCATCACCAAACACGGAGAATAATAGTGCAATTTAGACCAAAACCCAGTGCAGGTTGATTAAAGTATTTCCCGGAATCCGAGCCTGGGGGTCTGGGAAAGCCGTCCAGTTCTGGGTCCAGGCTGTGTCTGAAATTATAGACCCGGATACAACTTTGACCCTTCTACTATCAGGTTAAATTGAGTGTAGACGCAATTTGAGTGCAGTTTCATAGCTACAACTAAGGAGCCTCTCCTCTGCCCATGTTGCTTATTGCAGCTATCATCATAAAACGCCGAAAATTATTAAAATTGGTAACTATCTAAACTATTTAATTTACTTTAAGATTAAAAAATTTTGCCACTATCAACAATATTTAATGAGTACAGGTTAGCAATTGCCGTTGAAGTACTAATGCCCAAATTAAAAAGATTGATATTAGCCAGCAATATTAGATAACTGTTATCTAATTTTCTAGATTTTCAATCAATCCCGAAATAATAGCTAACTGATATCTTTTATATCTGATAACTTTTATCTATTTTTCTTGAATGACAACAGTGATCATCGAAAAATAGATAACAGCTAGGAAATTTTTTTACAGTGTGCGCACAAGCCATTCAAGGCAAGCTTTGGCAAGTGTTGTTATTTAGTAACCGATTGTCAAAATGCGTAACCCAACTCCCACACTTACGAAACAAGGTGGACTTGCCAGTTGCAAAGATTATTAGGCTTTCAGTTACGGACAGCCGTTATCGTTCTGATCATGCCATTTGTCCAATATCACAGGAGTGTGACCCTTGTCATACTCTTAGTCATTAGGTTCCAACGCCACAACCATATTTGGTATACATACATCAAAGGCCTTATGTATTCTAATCTAATGAAATTACTATTTCTTTGAAACAATTCATATATTTATTATAAACGTTAAACCTGGTGTATAGACGATTCTTAGATTTTAAATGTCTGTCGCGCAGGTTCGTTCGATAATAGGTATATTTCTCTTAAATAGTGTCTTGAATAGTTGTGAGCTGGCCTGAGGGAAGATTAGTTTCTAAGTTTTGATAGTTTCTAAGTTTTAATATAATACTTGCAATTGATTCCAGTTTTTTTCAGCAAACATGAATTCCACATCCGGCAGCCATGGCTGGAAATTCACAGCTGTATTGCCAACAGGAACAGTGCTTTCAGCGGTCTCTGGTTTAACTTGCAACATCTTCCTGCTCCTTGCTATAAAGAAATTAGGTGTCACCCAAAGACCATTGTATTTTCTAACAGGGTCACTGCTAGACGTCCTTATGTGTGCCGGGCTTGTTCCGCATTCAGTGCTTAGAGTGCTCTGGGCATTGGGATACCAATCCTCCTATACACTCCTTGAATGCACAATGATAAATGCCATCCCAATAACGGGTATGTTTGCCATTCGTGCTAACTGTTGGGTTTGTACCATAGTACGACCAAAAAATGTGTGTACAAACTTTGGCCGTTTAAGGAGTGTGCTCAAAAATAAAAGAATTTTCTCCAATACCCCTCAATATAGGTATCATTCGACATCTCTTGATGAGCTGAGCAAGTTTTCCAATAAAGCCAACTCACAGAAGTTAGAATCTTCTCGGAATTCACGAAAAACTTCAAGCTAGACTTAAATCCGGAATTCGCAAATTCCGGAAATTCGGAGCATTTTTGGACGTTGGTTCAATTACAAGATTTGTTCAGCGCATCAAGAGCTTTTGAATGATCCTCATATTTTGGGTATTGGAGAAAATTTTTAAAATACGGAAATTTTAAAAACCCGGAATTCCTGAAATTGGGTAGATTTTCATGAAACGTTTCTAAAAGAAAAATGTGTAAACTCGGAATTTCGGATTTTCCGGATTTTCGAAATTGCGGGTTCCTGGGGATTCTAAAAATATATACATTGTTGTGGTTTACTCCAAAGGTTAAACGGCCAAAGTTTGTACACACATTTTTTGGTCGTACCAAGAGTACATAATAACTAAGAATGTGACAAGCGTCCCACTCTAGTTACATATTAGGCTGCAGACATCATCTGCGCAATAACGGCCTACTCCCCCCACAACTGAGTACCAGGTACACAATTGTGCACTAGCTTGTATGTTTACATGTTGAAGCCAAAAAATTCAAACAGCAGCTGGCCACTTTCCAGCTTCAACACGTAAACATACAAGCGAGTGCTGGTACACAATTGTGGGGGGGTCACTAGGTACTCAGTTGTGGGGGGTAGGCCGTTACTGTGCATTAACCATTAACTCATTAATTCTACAAATATTAGTACCACAATATTCATCAATTCAGTTCACGTTCTCCAAAGCTATATTTTATCATTTCAGTTAACCTTTCCTTACAGTGGTGCGCAACAGTTATGGCTTTTGATCGTGCGCTTGCTGTTTCCTTTCCTGTTTGGTACAATTTGTCACCGGCCAAATCGATTATTGTGAACACTGGGATATTGCTGAACCTTCTTCATTCCGTTTTCTTCACAGGACTGCAGCTATACGGAATTCCACTTCATCGAAAAGTGCCTGTTTGCTATTCGGCGGCGTTTGGACATCCGGCCGTCGTTCAATACTACGCATTTAATCTAATTTTGAGCGGCTTCTTCATGTTTATTTTGTATTTAACCCTGGTTGCTGTGATGAAGTATCGGTCTCGACAAACTAACGGTGGCCCAATTACGGAACAGAAACGCCAGCTACTGAATGAAGCAGCACGGGCTTAGTGTGACTGCATTTTCGCTGATCACAGTAACGCTAACAATGGTTGTAATACCAAATATGTTACTTCTGACGGGATCCATGCTGCAGTTCTCCAAAAATGTTATGATTATTATTGGACAACTGATTATTGCACTGTGGCCGATTAGAGCCACAATATTTGCGGTTATCCTTTTGGTTCGTGATCAGCAACTGAAGGCTAGCTTGCTAGCTGTCACAGGTTTCCCGATTTCTCAAAGACAGCAGATACCGAAACAGTGGTGCTCAAAGAGTCAGAATACCGCCAACAGCTCGACACACGCAACCAAGGGTTAGACTTTGTGGAAAATGCAAACTTTAATAA
>JASAND010007683.1:0-13025 GCA_030248195.1 Trissonchulus latispiculum | reverse complement strand
TACAGTATAAAAATCCTGTTTTATACATATACTGCTATAACCCCGCATAAAAGTGCACAAAAATTACGTTTGGGCACCAAAATAGACGATTTTCGACCAAAAAATTCCGGCGAGGCCGGAAAATTTTGACGCAAAATCCTAAAAATTAGGCAATTTCTGGGCACCTTAGGGTGAGTGGGGGGGAAGCCAAAAAAGTGGGGGGGGACCCAAAAAAGTGGGGGGGGGCGCCCCCCACCCCACCCCCCCAGTAAAAAAACCCCAGATACCTATATAATATTTAAGGCACAATGCTTGTTCATGCACCCAAATGATGCAGAAGGTGGTCAAAGTAGACCAAAAAGGGTATTTGGTACTCACCTTTTAGTGCGAAACACGTATTATAATGGTATAATACACTGATCTCGCGCCGAAGGCGCGAAATGTTTTTTGAAAATTAGGCTTTTTACACCTGGCAGGAAAAAATTTCTGGGGCAACACAATTTCGGAGGGAATTCCTCCCCCTGGCTACGCTCCTGACTTCAGCAGCACTCTACTGCTGCAGCACTCTACTCTACCAGATGCAAATTATACTGCCCACGGTTTTTTTAGGCCATAGCTTAGGCCATGGCCTAAATTTATGAGTCGATGGACTAAAGAATTTTGGCCGTTGAGGCCATTTGGCCTAAATTTTTTGATGAAAACCCAGTTAAATTTTATTGATGTTTAAGTAGAAACAACAATTTTCTAAAAACTTTTTCGCGACTTCGGAGCGAATTTGTTCATTTTCCCTTGTATTTCTGGGCTACGCCAGCCGCCAGCTAGTTACATTGTCTATTTACACTTCTAAATACAGATTCAAGTTATAGTTTCATTTACTATTATATATAAGGATTTCATCGAAGAAATGCTATTTTACTGGGTTTACTTTAATCAAAAATAAGTGGGGGGGGAAGAGGGGGGGGGAGGTCGAAAAGTGGGGGGGGGAATAAAATGAGCCAAAAATGCTAAAAATGCTGTATATATAAATAGCCTGTTTTCCACATACACTGCTATAACTATGCTTAAAAGTGCCCAAAAATCAAGTTTTAGCACCAAAAAAGACGATTTTTCATCAAAAATTTTCGGCGAAGCCGGAAAATTTTTGAAAATTTTGACCAAAAATCCTTAAAATTTGGCATTTTCTGGGCACCCGATAGTGAGTGGGGGAAGCCCAAAAAAGTGGGGGGAACGAGTGTGGGGGGTAGGTGCTCGAGTGGGGGTGGACCATTTTTCCCATATTATATATGGGGGGCGCTACCCCCCGACCCTATATAATATTTAAGGCACAATGCTTGTTCATGCACCCAAATGATGCAGAAGGTGGTCAAAGTAGACCAAAAAGGGTATTTGGTACTCACCTTTTAGTGCGAAACACGTATTATAATGGTATAATACACTGATCTCGCGCCGAAGGGGCGAAATGTTTTATGAAAATTAGGCTTTTTACACCTGGCAGGAAAAAATTCCTGGGGCAACACAATTTCGGAGGGAATTCCTCCCCCTGGCTACGCTCCTGACTTCAGCAGCACTCTACTGCAGCGTTACCAGATGCAAATTATACTGCCAAAGGTTTTTTAGGCCATAGCTTAGGCCATGGCCTAAATTTATGAGTCGATGGCCTAAAGAATTTTGGCCGTTGAGGCCATTTGGCCTAAATTTTTCGATGAAAACCCAGTTAAATTTTATTGATTTTTAAGTAGAAACAACAATTTTCTAAAACATTTTTCGCCCTTCGGCGCGAATTTGTTCATTTTCCCTTGTATTTCTGGGCTACGCCAGCCGCCAGCTAGTTACATTGTCTATTTACACTTATAAATACACATTCAAGTTATAGTTTCAATTACTATTATAAGGATTTCATCGAAGAAATGCTATTTTAGTATGTAGTTTAACTTTATTTCTATTACATAGTTTAATTTTTTCTTTCTTTGGTTCATACTCGTATGCTCCTACCTGTTTTAATTTTCAATAAAAATTCATTAATTCATTAATACTGTCGTGCACTATTATTTCTATGCTAACAGGGTTCTGTTTTTGCCATTTTAAGGTAAAAACGTTGTTTTTCTAGTGTGTTATACAGTGACGATGGCGATTTTTGTTGTTAAACAGCGATTTTTGAATATATAACGCGTGAATACATGATAACTGTAATTTTAACAATGCGTACAATAACGCACAACCTAAAAATTAACAAAACTTGGATGGCCTAAATTTTTTGGCTGATGGCCTAAAAAATTTGAGTCGTTGAGGCCATTTGGCCTAAAGTTCGGCGACCAAAAAAACCCTGATACTGCCAATGAAGGAAACTTATACAGCACGAGTTCTAATGTTCTTCGTGGAGTTGGGACTTAAAAATTTTCCGTAAATGACTATTTGGCCGGAACAACTTTGGGCCGACCGCCTGAACGATTCCGGACAAATATCGAAAATCGCGTCGGTTATGTCACGCTACCTATCCCAAAGTTTCTTATGCAATGTTATCTAATCGCGCTCCCCTCTACTGGCTTTTTCCTAGGCAAAAGTTTCTGGGGGGGGAAGTCTGGGGGGCGCCCCCCCCCCCAGGTCTGGGGGGGGGGGCACGGATTTCTGGGGGGGGGGGGACAATTTTTTGAAAATGCTTAAAAAAGAGCTATTTTTGCGGCTGAGCTAAAATATTAAGTATTTTAACCTAAATTTTAGCTTAAAATAGCTAAAAATGCTTAAAAATGTCTGACTAAACTCCTTTCAAAATGTTTTCAGAATTTACCCTCAAAACCCTATTTTTCTGGGCACTTTAAAGTTCTGGAGGTAGGAAAGAGCCAGCTCTAATAACTTCATGGTTGAATGTTGTTTGGCACCAGAAACGGCTGAAAATGTGATTTTTGCTCCAGCAGGGCCCTCCCATAAAAAAAGTTGGGGGGGGCCCGACACGAAGCCCATTTCTAGAAAACTTTTTCATTTCTAAAAATGTTTTGTTTTCTAATGTACGTAATTTAATCTAATTGTTGTCTAATGCACAGATATTTTTTCTAATTGGGAGGGAGGGGGCGAGGGGGGGAGCGCCCCCCTACTTTTTGGGTTCCCCAAACTAACTATTTTCTGCGGAGTTGGGACTTAGAAATTTTTCCGAAAACGGCCATGTGGACCGACTAACTTTGGGCAGGCCGCCAGAACGGTTCAGGACCAAAATAAAAAATCGGCCAACGTTATGCACTAGTATCATCTCCGTACTTCTTCATGCAGCAAACCGCTTGTTTCTAAGTGCCTTCTAGAGCCGTGTAGGCCTGACACAATGGCCGTTTTTTGCACAAAAACACCGTTAGGCCACGTTTGGCCGGCCGCACAGGTGGCATGCCGCAGCGCAAATATAGCGCGGGGCACAATGGGACAATATCGGCCTGGGTTTATTTTATGCAAAAATAAGTCGTGGGGGGAGGTCGAAAAGTGGGGGGAATAAAATGTGCCAAAAATGTTAAAAATGCAGTATAGGTAGCTTGTTTTCCACATTGTCTGCTATGCTATAACTTTTTCCCGAGCTCTCCTATCCAGCTCAGCGGAACCGTCCCTGGGGTGGCAACGATCAGGGAGTCCTCATATGAGGCTGAAAACCAATGAAGGTAAGTGATCCCTTTCACTTTACCGGAGGCGGTGACCAGGATAGGTGCATCCCTGGCCAGGGCGCAGCAAATCGCGTTGACGTGGCTGCGGAATCCATCCCAGAACTATGATGAACGACAACTCAGATACAATACCCAATGCTAGGATGTCCCCTCATGGTCCCCCACGACCGGAGCCTGTAGTGGATGTGGGTGGTCGTAGGCGTGGACAAAATCCTGCTCCGGCACGCCAGAACGTTATATCGACATCAATAGTCAGGAAGGTAGCTGTTTGGAATGTACGGTCGTTATCACAATGTGGAAAGCTAGAACTACTATCTGATGAACTGTCGAGATATGGATATCAGTTGGCAGTGGTAACGGAAACTAGAATCCCAAACAATGGCCAACTTGTAACACACATCTCCGATTTATCCCATTCTTTTCGACTGTATCACTCTGGCGGAGATCACAGAGAACGGGGCATCGGCTTTGTGATAGCGTCAGCCCTGGTTCCAACTGTGAAACAGTTTACACCAATTTCCGATCGTTTGGCCTTACGTGAACTGTGTGGCCAAGTTCCCACTTTTCTTGTGGGCGTTTATGCCCCCACCAACCCTTCCTCTGATGAATCTAAAGATTCATTCTACGACAAGCTGCAAAACCTGGTCGACAGCATTCCTAATGATTCCCTGGTATTGATCTGTGGGGACTTTAATGCCGACTGTGGTGCGTCAAGGGATGACTGGGAAATGACTTTGGGCCCCTTCGGACATGGGGTAGTGAATGACAATGGGATTCGGCTTTTGAGTTTCGCCTCGTTTAACAACATGGTATAGTCAATCGGGAAAAAAACGCCATTTTTTCAAACTTTTGGACGTGGAAAACTCATTGTTTGGAATTTTGGGAAAATTCTTGTAGTTTGAAGAATGGCAACCCCTACGGATTATTTTCATGTATTAATGACTCCTCTAGACTGTAGCAATAGAGAGTACTTTGTGATTTATTTCCTGGGGAAAAAAGCCAAAATCGGGGGAAAAAGCCACTCATCGGGAAAAAAAGCCACTTTGGTCGAAGCATATCCTGAAGCCGTAGACCAATTCTGAGTGTTCCATCGTGTTCAGCGTCACTTATTTACCCTAGATTTGTTGTTTACCGAGGCAAATTGGCTTCGTAAAGCATTAAGTACAACTTTTTAATTTGCAGCATAAACTGGCTAGGTTTCATCAAATATAAGGTAAACATACAAATTTTTCAAAAACTTGCTAAAACGAAGGCTAACCAGAAAATAGTGTTTTCCAATGAATTCGTAATGCTCTTTTTGGCCAAATGTGCCAGTTTCCGGATGAAACGTGGAGTGTAGCGATCAAAACGACTGACATGACATATTAGTCCAAAAGTTGCTCATTTCAGGGACTGTCCACCTAAAAACGGTATGGCTTTGTAAAACTTGAATTGCTGATTATTTTCAAAATAGTTATAATGCCAGAAATCCAGAAAACTTTTCACTATGGGTCTCGCAAGCGGCTGGCTTTTTTTTCCCGATGGGTCAAAATCATCGGGGAAAAAAGCCACACCTGCGCAGAGACCACGTGACGTCCTGAATTGTTTACATTTGTATGCGAACAAAGCCAGACATGTTCCCACTTGATTGCAATAGAAATTATTCAGATAGCACTATTGACACGAAAGTTATGAATTTTTGAAACATTACCGTTTTCCCGCCTTTTCAGGAATAAAGTTTTCCAAAAAATGTCGACCCTGCCGTTGACTATAGAGGAGAGCTAGAAAGCTAAAAATCGGCATGTGGGCTTATATTGAGGTCGTCATTCTACATGCCAAATATTACTGCAATAGCTTCACCCGTTAGGCCACAGTGATCGTGGCTTTTTTTCCCCGAAATTTTGACGTGGCTTTTTTTCCCGATTGACTATAATTGGTAACTGCCTTTTTCAACATCGGGAATCCCACAGAATGACATGGACCTCCAACACGGGCCGTTGTCGGAAAATGTTGGATTATGTGCTGGTCCCCCGCCGATTCAGGTCGTCGCTTGAAGATGTCAAGGCCAACGCATCTGCTTCTATTGGGTTCGATCACAGTCTAGTAGGAGCAAAAATACGTCTGCATCTGAAAGCCCCTCGACGTCCCTTATCATCCAAGATATATGATGCATCCAAGCTCAGTGACAAGGCCATTCCTTCTAACTTTCAGGCTGCTTTGTCCAACAAATTCGCTGTCTTAGAAGAGCTACCAGATTCGGTGGACAACTGCTGGGACGCTTTCAAAGATTGTGTGTGCCCAGTCCCTAAGCGAGGCTTGTCCCCGTAGGACGCGCAGTCACAGGCCTTGGATTTCTCCTGCTATGCTGGGGCTTGTGAAACGACGTAGGCAGAGAAGCAGTGATAACCTATTAAGAAACCGACTGAATCGAGAAATCAAGGCAAGTCTCCGTGCGGATAAGGACGCCTGGTGGATTGCACAGTGCGAAAAAGTGGATCACGCCGCAATAATTAGAAACCAAAAAACCCTCTTTCGTACAATTGCCGGCATGTCAGGACCCTCTGCTCGTCCAGTCTCAGATGTATCACTGAAAGACGCACACGGTAACATCATCGAATCTGCTGAAGGGCGACTCTTGCGTTGGTCCGAAATCCGAATATTTCAGCAACTTGCTCAATCGTCCTGATCCAGAACATCTTGACCGTGATCTTACAGATCAGGCTGACTCTACACTGCCAAATGAGTCCATACAAACGGGTGAGCCTTCTCTTGAAGAAGTCCGAATAGCCATTGCTGGTATGAAATCGGGAACGGCAGCTGGAATTGATCAGATCCCGGTTGACTGTCTCAAACAACATGGATTGGTAAAAATGATTCGTAAAGTCTGGATGCAGATATTCGTAGCTTGTGCGGTCTAGATCCCACCAAGTTAGTTCTGGGTAAGTAGGCGAGATGTAGCATACCTGTACGCTAGGGGAACAGCTTTTGCTATTGAAAAATTGTATATATTACAATTTTTCATAAAGTTGAGCTCAAATTGGATTTGACTTTAGTGAAAAGATATATCCGATACTTTTTTGGTAAAACACTTTGAAATTCTGTTCATATATACGCACGTATTGTACGTATATATAAATTTTCTTTTTATCGTCAAAGAAATTTTTTTTTCTTAAGCCAATATTAAAGCTCTGGCAAATATTTTGTGTCAGCAGCAATGATGCGTACATTGTTTATACATTCTAAAATATTCTAAGTTCAAAGAATGCCATATATATATATATAGTCGTTTCTATTTCGCGTAGGTTTCGACCAAAAGCTGGGGATTGCACTTGTTTGAGGGGCAACTGAGCAGCTATTACGTACTTCTCATGCTTGTACGTACGTACTTGTATTTATGTATAAGATATGAAAGCTTTAATTTATATGAATTACTGAAGTAGCCTGTCTAGCCTCGCTTTTGTGAGTAGTAGGGACCAGGGGCGAACAGGTGCAATCCCTGAGGTGGGTCCACAGTACCGAGGCAAACGTGAGCATATATGTATAAACATATATACATTGAAGGTTTGCGTACTGTGGGGCGGTTGTTCATTTCATTCCATTTCCATTTCCATTTCCAGACAAGGAGGAGATTTTGTAGCCTGTGCGCTCCATAAGATTCTTTGTAGAGTATGGACTAGAGGCGTAGTTCCTGATGACTGGAAGACAGGCATCATCTGCCCTCTCTACAAGGGCAAGGGAAGCTGCCAGGATTGCAAAACCTATAGAGGCATAACCCTGCTATCAGTTTGCGGCAAACTTCTTGTCTCCATCATTCAAAGAAGGATAAGACAGGTGCGGGAGAATAAAACGGCAGAGCAGCAGGCAGGATTTCGCCCTGGAAGGAGCACTATGGATAACATCTTTAACCTCCGTCAAGTCCTCGAATCGAGACTGCGGCATGGCAAGCCGTTAATAGCTATGTTCGTCGACTTTGCTGCTGCTTTCGACAGCATTCACCGCCCTTCTATGTGGAAAGCTTTACGAGCTGAAGGCCTCCCTGTGAATTTGGTTGGTTTATCTCTATCACAGGAGTTTCAGTTGCGTACGAGCTGGGCAGCAGCTATCTCCAACCTTCGAGGTAACCACGGGAGTCAGACAAGGCTGCGTATTATCGCCTATGCTATTTAATGTTATCATCGATTGGATAATGCTGAAGCTTCAAAGACCTGGTGTTACCGTTGGGCAGAACTTGGACGTCTCGTATCTTGCCTATGCAGATGACCTCATATTGTTTGCGGAGACAGAAACGGATGCTCAACAGTTTCTGAAAGATCTCTCAGAGACAGCGGCTAGGTTGGGTCTACGGATCAATCCTGCCAAGACCAAGGTGTTCGGCTCACAAAATATCCAATTGGATGGCAGCCACATTGAGGAGGAACCTTGCTTTACATATTTGGGTTCTGAAGTCAGCGCTAATTCCATCTGACCTGCGGAGGACGTTTCTAGCCGCATTGCTAAAGCAACATCAGCGTTCGCCAGACTTCGGCATCGCCTCTGGTCCCGTCCAGTCAATTTGGCCGTGAAAATGCGCGTGTACAACAGCGTCGTTTTATCCATCTTGTTGTATGCAAGTGAAACTTAGAGGCTGCTGGATTGCGACAGAAGAAGACTAGAAGTCTACACTAGAATCAGAATCTACACTGACTCTCTGCTGTCAATCCAGTACCTGGCCGGTGGCCCTCCGCCCACCGCCAGTCAGCTGGAAATGGAGCTATGGCGAATATTGGCTGTCCTGTCAGCCAGAGGAATCCGCACAAATCTTATGTGGGTTCCTAGCCATTGTGGCATCAGTGGCAACGAAACAGCGGATGGGTTGGCAAAGAATGGTGCGAAACTATCCCAGACCATGGCCCCCATTGACTACAAATCCGCGACAGCAGTCCTACGGCGCTCTATCAATCATACATGGAGGACTAGTCTTACGCACGACCGAACTAAGGCTATCTATCACGACAGAGGCCCAACCCCTAGCAAACGAAAGCGGACTGTCTAAGAGCGATCGGGTAGCCCTATCCCAACTGAGAACTGGCAAATCTATGCTGCTTGCGCAGTACAGGCACACTATCAACCCTGCTCTGCATAATTCCCCGAACTGCCCGAATTGCTCTGATTCGGAAGAGACCCTGCAACATCTCCTCCTCGAATGCCCCGCAACCGACGCTACCCGAAACCGGCACCTTGACACTGGGAAAGGCCTGGCCGTCCTATGGGAGAACCCTCGGGATGTGGTGGTCTTCCTCAGGGGTATCGGGCGCCTTTAGCCCGGCTGTATGGATCCGCTCCGCCAGGCCCCACTGATGATGATGATGAAGACTAGAAGTCTTCCAAATGTCGTGCCTACGCCAGATCTTAGGGGTGTCTAGGCTGCAGAGATATACAAATGTAGCCATCAGGGATATGTGCTTCAAGCAGCCCACGGTCTCTGCTATCATCAGTGCCAGACGCCTACGCTGGTTTGGACATGTGTGCAGAATGGGAGAACAGCGGCTACCCAAAGCATTGCTGTTCTCTGCTGTACCGCATGGTTGGAAATGTTCCCGTACTGCCCCGAAGAAAAGACCGGTTAACCTAGTGGAAGCAGACGTTGTCCATCTTAAGCCAGCTTATGGAGCAGCCAATTGGACCAGGAACTGGACATCAATCTGCTTGGACCTGACTCAAGATCGATTGCAGTGGCGTCAAATCGTAGCCGATGGGATGGCAAACCATAACTACGCCAGTGGTTGACGGCAATAAGTACAAAGTAAGTACAAAGTAAGTACAATGCTATAACTAAGCTAAAAAGTTCCCAAAACTTGTTTTAGTAACAAAATAGACGATTTTTGACCAAATAATTCCGGTTAAGCCCAAAAAAGTGGGGTGGGGCCGAGTGGGGAGGTGCTCGAGTGGGGGGGCGCCCCCACCTGCCCCTTCCCACTAAAGTAAACCCAGTCGACATTCAGAAAATATAAAACTTTCCGGCTGAAAACGTCCACATCTTTCAAATACCTTTGCACTATATTGCACTTTGCCAAGCGTAACTTATATATATATACAAAAAACAAAAAACGGGCCTACCTTGTCCGGAAGCGACAATTTTCAAAGATGAAAATTGTGACCAAAACTTTTTTGCAACTCGGTCCTTGCTGAGTTTCGTTAAGCATTGAGCTGGCACTGTGCTCGAACGAGTTTCAAAGTGCCGCGCAGCGCCTTTTACACCCATATAATGATAGGGGGTCCTCTCGCGCCCCCTATATATAATATATACAAAGGCGAAGCTGGGTATTCTGGTAAAATGTGCCAGAATACTTGAACAATATAGCTTATAGCTTTGAGGAGAGAGACGCAATGGCGCAAGTGTGCAAATATACGTACTCTAATTTGATCAGCAAGATGTTCAGGTAACACACGCTTGGACACTAAATAGGTTACAAGAGCCGGATATTCCAAACTTCTGCAGAATTCCACTAAATGATCAGTAAGAAGCTCTCTGTGCCACTCCTCCATACTTTGGCATGTGTAGTAACAAAGTCTACTATGAATAAAATATCAGTCCAAAACGTGAATACCCAAAACAACGTTCACCTTTCTTCCGTTCTTCCATCCACCTTTCACGGAAGAAAGGTGAACATTGTTTTGAGTATTCACGTTTTGGACTGATATTTTATTGATTCCTTTGTATCCCTTGTGGATCCGCGAATTAGCGGCTGTTCTATCGATTATCTTTGCAAAGTCTATATACTATGAAGAAAGCACACTTATAAACAAAATTATACATAAAGTCCAAAACAAAAATGTTGCAAAATAGTAAGGACATCCCTTCCATAGTTTCCTGGGCAGTCTACCACCCCATAAAGTTAAACTTCAGCCTCCTCCACCCTCAGAAACCGGTCGAACTCCCATAAAATTTTAGCAGAGTCTCAAACATACGTAGGTGTATATAATGGGGGGGGGTAACCCCCCAGCCATTTTTACAAACCCCCCAAAATGTTTGGGGCCCCCGCCCCTTCCCCCAACTGGGGGGGGGGGGAGTAGTCGCGCCGCAAGCGCGAAAAATTGGCCAAAAACTGGGTATTTTTAGGGTAAATTCTGCAAAATTTTTCAAAAAATCCAAATTTTTGGCTTAAAGTTTTTATTATTGCGAGAAATACACGTTTTTAACGATTTTATGGACTTTCTGGCTCAATATTGACCTTATTTTAGACTTAGAAACATGTCGGCAAATAAGTTTTCGAGTTAAAACCCCTGTCTAATGTCAAAATTACTTCATAGTTGAATGTTTTTGGCATTAGCAATGGCTGAAAATGCGATTTTTGACAAAAATAGAAAAACTTTTTGGGGGAGGTTGGGGGAGGGGTCTAAAAAGGGCCCCCCCCAAATTCCGGGGGAGGGTCCCCCAACCCAAATACCTGTTGGCCGTTACACGCACCTATGGTCTCAAAGTCAAGGCATTGTACGTATATATAATGAAAGCGCTGCCCAGACAATTAGAACCAATAAAATCTAAGCCCCGCGCTTTCAATGTTAGTACGTACACCTTCGCACAAAGCAACTCGTTTCTTCACGGGAGACAGCATAAATATATAAAGCAGTCGATTTTTGTAAAGTTTTAAACATAACATAATATATAAAAACTTCAACATTTTCAAACCTTAACACTTGACTTGCACCTCATTTCTGACAATCCCCCATCTGGGGTCTGAGCTTATTATAACGGGGGAGGGGTGGGGGCCCCTCCCCATAAACACCCTTCTTCCCCCGCCAAAAATCGCCCCCCCCAAGAAAAGTGGGTATATATATGCCCTCAAAAATTGCTCAGAAGGAAAGGAACTTTCCCGTCTTCGCCGGACATTTTTAGTCGATTTTTACCTATTTAAGCGCTAAATCCGCTTATTTTTTGGCGATTACTGTAAAAACAGCCCAATTTTTAGAAAAAATTTGAATATTTTTTGCCCCCCCCCCCCGGTGTTTCTAGGGTAAATTTAGCAAACTTTTTCAAAAATGTCCAAATTTTCGGCTTACAGTGTTCATTATTGCGACAAAAACGTTTTCCAGTTTTATGGACTTTCTGAAGCATAGGTGTCGTGTACCTTGAGACAAAGTTGGGGTGGAGCATAGGTGTGTTTGGGGGTGGTGGTGGGGGACCCCCTCCCCCCACCAAATAATGGAGAGGTCGCCCGCCAACCCTCTCCCTAATCGCCTAATCATTTTTCCAACCCCTCCCCCCTAAATTTTCGATTTTATGCCATTTTTGGCCACTTTTGGGGTAGCAAAAATCTGAAAATCTTGGGGGGGGGTTTGCCAAAATTTGTCATTTTGGTGGGGGGGGTCCAAATAGTCAAAATAGCTTAATGTCGTCTCCTTTCACAAGAATAAAGTAATCCATTTATAAAAACTAGAAACAAAGTTGGACCACACACAGACTCCTGGGGACCTCCACTGGCAACATTACACCATAGGTGTAACGGAGATTTGGGGTGGGGGAGGCTCCCCCCCCAACATTTTCTGGGGGGCCCCCTCTGGCGACCCCCCCCCCAACCCTCCCCCAAAAAAATGTTTCATTTTTTATGCCAAAAATCGCATTTTCAGCCATTTCTAATGATAAAAAACATCTAACCATAAAGTAATTTTAACATTAGACAGTGCTTTTAAACTCAAAAACTTGATTGCCAACATGTTTCCTTCCAAGTCCAAAATAAGGTCAATATTGAGTCATAAGATCCATAATACAGTTAAAAACGTGTATTTCTCATAATAATAAACAGTTTAAGCCAAAAATTTGGACATTTCTGAAAATTTTTTCAAAATTTACGCTAAAAAGGGTACCAATTTTTGGCCATTTAGTTCCCCCCCCCCACCCCCCCCCCCCCAGGTACACCTATGGGGGACGTCCCCCTCCAAAAAGTTTTGGGGGAGAACCCCACCCCCCCCCTTACACCTAGGCATTACACCAACCAGAGTATGATTCGTTTAATTTAACCCTTTGCTCCTACCAGACACAAAGGCTTCAATTAATTTTAAGAATTTGCCACCAAAACCATATGCCTGAAGTCTAATTTTCAATTTTGGAACAGATAAAGAGTTAAAAGCTTTCTTAAAATAAATGTAAGCAATATCTACAGGCTGTTTAGAGTCTACATCATTTATCCATTGATGCACAAAGCTCAATAGATTGGTCACCGTCATCTACCCTTCAAAAACCCATGTTGACAAGCCGCCAAAACATTGTCATTACATGCTTATTAATAAAGTAATCTATTAAAGATCTGGCCGCCCCACTAGTTAGAGACACATCTCTATAATTGAAGACCTGGAACCTTTGTTTTTGTAAATTGAAACTATATTAGCATCTCTCCAGCCTTGAGCTGCATAGCCTAGCCGATAACAAAAATCAGTAATAAAATGAATAGG